>JABUQX010029689.1:0-14439 GCA_015478945.1 Trachelipus rathkii
ATAATATATATATATATATATATATAATATAATATATATATTAATATATAATATATATATATATATATATATATTATATATATATATATATATATATAATATATATATATAATTATATAAAATTTCCAAAACCCCCGAAATTTTTTTCACCCTAGCGCTTGTATAATATATATATATATTATATATATAATATATATATATATATAAATATTATATATATATATATATATATATATATATATATATTATATATATATATATATATATATATATTATATAATATATATATATATTAATATATATATTATATTTATTATATAAATATAATAATATATATAATATATATATAGGTTGGGTTTTTGGAAAAAAAGTCGTTTTTTTAAAAAAAACACGTTTTTTTTTTAAAAAAAGACCAAAGGCAAAAATTTTTTGTTTTTTTTTTTTTTTTTTTTAAAATTACTTTTTTTTTCATATATATCAAGTCTTTTTAGGGTATTTAGCATTAAAATACAGTAAATACAATATGTTAAAAGAGGTATGCAATATATAAAGTAGATTTTATTACTTAGTAAAGTTTTATTTGTGCTCTAGGGCATAAAATTTTTACATTTCACATGATCTGATTATTATTATTAGTATTATTATTATTAACGTACCCCACCTTGTCGGGGTGGGGGGCTCAGATACCTTTTCCGAATGGTATCTGCGAAGTGGTTGTACGTTTTTTGTTTTTCGTTGATTTTTCCCCCTTTTTGTGGTTCCCCTCCTTTCCATTTATGTTCTTTGTTTCTTATTATTTTTATTATTATTATTATTATTATTATTATTATTATTATTATTATTATTATTTATTTTTCCCGTTCCCCTTACCCTTCCCTTCCTCAGTTTCTGTCCCTTCTCCTCCGTTTTCTGTACGTACTACCCTACGTATCCCTGATCTCTCTCTTCTGAGAGTCTCCCCATTCCCCTGCTTCCTGGTGGCTACCGGGCTGTTGTCTCTGTGTGTGTCATGGGCCCATCTTGCCCTCCTTCCTACGTGGGTGAGGGTACAGGTTAAAAACCGGTTTTTGTTGCCTTTCTCCGGGCCGCCTATTGTAGGGGTCCCGAACCTTGCCCTAACCTGTGAGGAGGCTGTCCTGCACTTGGGCGCATAATCTTGGGCTTCGCGTCTTATCCGTGTGGTGCACGGCTTTTATTTTCCATCTTTGGGACTGGACGCGGAGTTCCGGGGGGCTTTCCCGAGGCCACACCCATGGCCCACCCTACGGGGTGGGGTTTCTAGGGGGGAGGTATGTAGCTCTGGGCCTGTGGTGGGCGCGGTTGCTGCGGTTACGCTGCCGGGATTTATGTTTCTATTCATCATTTGTGTTATTGAATTTGTGTTTATTTATTGCGGTGCTGATGTTTTGCAGGAGTATTTTTCATGGGAAGAAAATCTAAAAAGTTTACCGTTTTCCAGAAAGGCGGCAATCACCATCTGGCGGGTCCCCAACCCGTCCCCTCCCTGGCCGTTCCCAGGCCTGCGACCAGCAGGGGCTTTGACGCCCTTGTTGATGAAATGGTTGGTACTCCACCACCCACCCCTATCGCCCTCGATTCCGGTCCCGTTTCAGGGACTGCCCCGTCTAGACCAGGTGAGGCTGTTGTGGCCTCTCAGAATACCCTTGTCTCTCCGTCTTTACGTTTGCCATTCCAGGAGCCCCTGCGTCAGCGGGGTTCCATTCCTAAACGCCAGTATACACCAACGCCGACGATCACGTTCGCCGACCCCCTCCAGGGGTCCCGGGTCTTGATTCCTACCCGCTTTATTTTTATTTACATTCAACGTCATCTCGTCCACTGACTTCTGTGAGCCAGCTCATCCTTAGTGATGCTTTGGAAGCTGCTCTCCAAACTACTGAGCCACAGGCTACGCCAATGAGGAACGGTTCCCTCTTGGTTCGTGCTGCCTCTCGTACCCAGAGCAACGTCCTTGCTTCCCTATCCCATCTGGAAGATTCCCGTCATTTCTAAACCTGATGATGTCCGTAACACGTCGAAGGGTACCATATATGCGCCGGAGTTCTGTTCCGATGCTTCAATTGACATCCTAACTCATTTACAGGCTCACCACGTGCCTATCACCGACGTTTATCGGTTCCCTCCTCGTAAGGATGACCCCTCAAAGCCGAACCCTCGTCTGTTACTTACCTTCTCTGTGCCTTTCCCTCCATCCAAGGTAAAACTTGGTTTTACCATGCACACGGTTCGGACTTATGTGCCCTTCCCGAGAAGATGTTTCAAGTGCCATAAATTTGGTCACCCCCAGAAATATTGTCGGTCTCCCCAGACCATCTGTCCGACATGTGGCAGTTCTCTCCACCCGAACTGTGACAGAGATCCTCCATGTTGTCCTAACTGTAAGGGGCCACACCCGGCCTCCTCTGTCCACTGCCCCTTTTTCGCCTTGGAGAAGGAAATCCTGGAGCAGTGCGCCATTCATAAATATGACCGTCGTGAGGCTACCCGCCGGGCGAGGGAGAAGCTGGCTCATCTTCCTCTATCTTATGCTGCGGCAGCGTCCACTCCATCTGCGGTTGCCTCTTCCGTTGCTCATCGCCCCCGTGCGTTGTGTCCGGAGCTTGTTCCGCTTTCACGTTCGACCGTTCGGCCTTCCGTGCCGGTTACCGGATCCCCTGTTTCGGTGGTTTCTGAGGCTCTGGACAATTGTCCTCCCAACTCTCCCGAAATGGTCCGCCGGCCCACTCGTCGTTCTTCGCCGACACACACGACCCTCTCTCATGCTCCTCTCCTTGTAGAGGTCCATGCAGCTCCCAAGGGGATATCTGATTTTGCGATAAGTTCCGCTTCTGAGGTCGATGGCAATCGTCCATGTGCCTCGTCGGAGCCTACCTGTACCGTCTCCCGAAAACGCCCTACTTCTGTTTCGCCGGGGAAACACCAAGTCCCTCTTAACGGTTGCGAGAGTCCGTCCAAGGGCGGATCTTCCCGGGACAGACATCCGTACTCGCTTGCTTATCGGGCCGCGGACTTCTTGAAGCAGAAGGATCCCGTTTGTACTGGGGGACCTGTCTCTGTCCTGCCTAAACGGGCTCGCCGCGCTGACAACCCAAGTGGCCGATCTCGGACCAGTGGTCCGCCCTCTGCCCGTTCTGATAATTTACTACTTACTCCGCCTAAGCCCCCTTCGCTTCTGCACTATTCAAGCGATTCTGAAACTTTTTCGGATGCCACGATGGACTCTTCGGACTACTCTTCTTCCGTGGGGGTGTCACGTGCTGACACTGTTGTCCCACCCGAGGGGAGGTCCGAGGAGGTATCGATTGACACCTCGCCCGCTCGCAGTCTTCCTTCGGGTAGACGTGGCTCCGCTTCGATGTGTGATGAGGTTGGGTTGGCTGCTGGTGGATGCAGGAGGATGGAGGAGTCTTCCCTTCCTGCCTCTTCCCCTCCACCCCCTTTGACTTCGGTCCCGTCGACGGAGCCTTCTGGCTCTTCTCGAGCGCGGACCGCTTCCGGGATTTTACCTACTGACGCCATACCCTTGTCATCCGATGTGTCTCATCTCACTCCCGCCGACACCGTTCCTACTTGTCATCCTCTTCCATCTTCCCCAGCCTTTGTTAGGGCGCCTCCTGGCAAGACGCGTCCCCCTTCCCGGCTTGCTAAGAAGTCTGGCAGGGGTGCGTCTGAGGGGAGGGATGTTCGAAATGTGGAGTGTGACTTGGCGCGCCTCTTTGGCGAGCCCTCTCCTGATGTGCCCAGGAACCCCTCTCGTAAACAAGGGGGTCCACACATATCCCTGCTGCGTGATCTTCCTCTCCCTCCGGGGTTTGAGGTTCCTGTCGGTGGGTCGTCCGACGACTCACGGGACCTTCCGCCTTTAACCTCTGAGGAGACTGCCACATCCCAAAACATCGTGACTATTGTCACGGATCGTCCTGACCATTGATTATTTCCCGTTTATGGCACGTTTCATCCAATGGAACTGCCGCGGATACTTTGCTAACTACGAAGAACTAAAGAGATTACTTGTCGATCATCAGCCCTTGGCTGTTTGTTTACAGGAGTTGCAACTTCGTGACCGTAACCTTTTGCAACCTTCAAGGTACAGGGAGCCCCTTATTTCCCTGAATCGTGGAACCAGCGACAGAGGTGGGGCAGCGATCCTGCTTCACGAGTCTGTCCCATTTACTCCCATTCCACTCTCTACTCCGCTGCATGCCGTGGCGGCTCGTATCCATCTTGACGCGCCGCTTACGCTGTGCTCGGTGTACCTGGCACCCAGCTGTAAATATACCAAGAAGGACCTCGTCGATTTTTTCACGTGTCTCCCACCGCCCATGTTGGTCCTCGGTGACTTTAACCTCCGCCATCCTTTATGGGGTGACTCTGTTACGTCCCCCAATGCCGATTGGTTGTTGAGTATTTTGCAGGATTTTTCTTTGGGTTGTCTCAACACGGGCCTTCCCACCTTTGAACGTTTTGATACAGGCACTTCTTCCTGTGTTGACGTCTCGTTGTGTTCCATCTCGTCTTTAGATCGTTTTGGGTGGGAAAGGTCGTCTTTTCTCTGTGGTAGTGACCACTACCCTATCGTGATACCATCCTTCGGCCCCAGTCCGCAGCTCCCACCTTATTCTGGCTGGCGCTATGACAGGGCAGACTGGTCTTCCTTTCACCAGGCCACTTACTTTTCCATCTTTCCTGCAACTAACGTGTTTACGTTATTAGAGGATGCCTTCACTTTTTACTTTCAGGAAGTTTTATCCTTCAGGCGGCAACAGGAGCCATATACCCCGTTTCATCTGGGACGCCGAAAATCACAACCCCTGGTGGAACCAAGGAGTGTGCTCGGGCTAATCGTGAAAAGCGTAAGTTGTATAAGCTGTATAAACAGACTCCCACACCTTCCAACTTGATTCTGTTTAAGGCTTCGGCGGCCCGCTCCCGGCGTATTAATCGCCGTACGCGGAAACAGTATTTTCGCACGTACGCTTCCACCGTTAATTCTTCTACGCCTATATCATCAGTCCATAAAAAGGTGCGAAAAATTTCCCGAAAACACCATGCTGATTCGCCTATTATCCTCGTTTACGGCCCGCAAACTTCTGATGTCATCTCTGCTCCCGGGGTTGTGGCGGACGAGTTGGGATATCACTTCGCGTCCTGCTCCAGCGGCTCCCGTTATCCAGAACTTTTCGTTCTAGTCGCTTGCGGGTGGAGTTTCCTGATTTTTCTGTTCCACCTGGAACAGACCTTCCATACAACCGGCTATTCACCAGGGCCGAGTTCCTAGACGCCCTCAAGCTTTGCGGGGATGGAGCGCCTGGCCCTGACGGCATCTCCTTTCAGATGCTTCGCCATGCTCATCCGTCTGCCACTGCCTTCCTTCTCGGCTTATACAATAGAATATGGGTGGAGGGGGTCTTCCCTCCTGTCTGGTCTACTGCATATATTGTCCCCATTCCCAAACCTGGGAAGGATCCGACTTCTTCCGATAATCATCGCCCTATTTCATTGACCTGCAATACATGTAAGCTCATGGAGAGATTGGTGGCTTCCCGTCTTGTTCCCACGTTGGAGCAACTCCATGCATTTTCCGACTACCAATTTGGTTTTCGTCGCCATCGCTCGACCCAGGATCCTCTCCTTCGGTTGGATCACGACATTCGTGAGTCATTTGCTTCCAACAAAATGACCCTGGCCGTCTTCTTTGACCTCGAAAAGGCGTATGATAGCACGTGGAGGTTGGGGGTTTTGCGGGGCCTCCACTCCTTGGGACTTAGGGGGCAACTTCCCCTATTCCTTCAGTTGTTGATGTCGGATCGTTCGTTTCAGGTCCGTTGTGGTGCCACGCTGTCGAGGCGTTTTGTCCTGGACGAAGGGGTGCCGCAGGGCAGTGTACTGAGCGTGTTGCTTTTCGCTATTGGTTTCAATGGTGTTATCGATTCCATCCCGACGTCAGTGCGCTGCTCCATCTATGTTGACGATCTTGCCCTGTACATCTCTGGAGCTAAACTTCCTTGTATGGAACGTCAACTTCAGGTTGCCATCGATAGGGTTTCCTCCTGGTGCTCTGCGCGTGGCTTTACATTCTCCACGTCGAAAACTACAGCCGTGCTTTTCCGGAAAAATCCTCGTCGTAGGGGTCGCCTACAATTGCCTCCAATGTTGCGTCTCTATGGCTCCCCTATCCATGTGGAGCCGAGGGTGCGGTTCCTGGGTCTGTTGCTCGATGAGCGCCTCACGTACCTTCCTCATATTACTCTCCTCAAAGCTAATTGCCGCCGTTCCTTGGATCTCTTACGGCACCTAACCTCCAAGACTTGGGGTGCGGACAGAAAAACCATGCTCCACCTTTACATCATGCTGGTGCGGGCTAAACTGGACTATGGTTGTGCCATATATGGGCAGACCTTCAGTCCCTACCTCGCCTTCTTGACCCTCAATTCAGACTGAGGTCTGAGAATGCCACGGGGTGCATTTCCGTTCCTCTCGCGAGGGAGAGCTTGGAGGTGGAGGCCGGGGTGATGCCCCTATCACTGCGGAGGGAGTAGCTCATGTGCTTGCTCTTCATCCGTCTTCAGGTTCCTACCTCGTCGGCTTTGACACCTATAACAGAGCGTGTCCGTCACAACCCTTCTATTGGCCATTTGCTTGGGGTTGTTTACTTCATCCTTCGTTTCCTCGACTTCCTCAGCGACGCGTCATGCAAGTTTGTACTTTTACCCTCTACCCGTCGCAGTGGGTCTCTCCGCCCACCTGCTTCTCTGCACGGGACATTCCAGTTTTGAATAAGTCGGAGGCACCCGGTGCTTTGAGGGATTCCTTTGTATCTCCACGCGGAGGTCCATAGCGACTCTATAGCGGTTTACACCGATGGTTCAAAGACGGAGGAAGGGGTGGGAGCTTCAGCTGTGTTTCCGGACATCACTGTATCCCATACCCTTCCACCCTATTTGTCTGTTTTCTCAGCTGAACTAATAGCAATGTCCTTGGCGGTGAACAGGATCAGTACCTTAGCCCGTGGGGGTAATTATACGATCTTTTCGGATTCTCGGAGCGCTCTCCAGTCGTTGCTTGACCGGTCAACCCGTAACCCGTTGGTCTGTGCCATTCAACAGTCCCTCTGCTTGTTACCAGCGCAGCACTACAACATTGAGTTCTGTTGGGTTCCCTCCCATGTGGGTGTTCCTGGCAACGAACGGGCCGATGGGGAGGCCAAACGGGCGGCTGCACACAGGGTGTCGAGTGCCCGTTACCTTCCTCCTGCTGTGCGTCTGGGCCATTTCCCTGCTACAGATTTCTCCATCTCTTTGCGTCGGGGCTTCCTCTCTGGCTGGCAGTCATGTTGGGCGGAGGATGCTCGTGGCGCCAAACTTCGGAATGTCAAACCCGTCCTTGGCCGGTGGTCTTCTTCTTGTAGGAAGAGTCGCCTCCTGGAGGTGGTCCTGGCTCGATTGCGTCTTGGTCATACAAATCTCACCCATGGATTTCTTATGTCGAGGGGGGTTCCCCCGACATGCCCATTTTGCTCCTCCAGTTGTCCTCTCACTGTTGTTCATCTCTTTGTGGATTGCGTTGCCATCTCGACCCTTTCGTAGCAAGTTCTTTCCTGACGTGCTAACTATACCTCTTAAGCATCGCCTTCAGCACATCTATCCGAATCATCTCATTTTCGTAGTGATCGTGTTTTTGGCCTTTCTTTTGAACTGAACATCTTTGTATAAAGAATCTAACATCTCAGCTTGTTCCTCTTTCGTTTTCGTTAGGGATTCCCCTGTCGTTAGTTGCTAACACGGTCTAGCGCATTCTTGTGTGTGTGGAGATCCCTGTGACATCCCACTCAAAAAAAAAATATTATTATAATTATTATTATTATTATTATTAGTTATTATTATTATTATTATTATTATTATTATTCAATTAATATTATTTTGAATCTTGTGATTTTTTGAAAACGATTATTATTTAGCAAAAATAACATTCAAAATAATATTTATAAAATACAAATTAGACTTTTTTTAACTGTTGAAATGAGATCTGAAAACTACTGTAAAATACTGGTTAACACCTTATTTGAAAATTTGTTTTTTTTTTTTTTGCGGGTCAAAAGGTTATATGAATGAAATCTATATAGCCTATTGTTATTATTTTTTCAGATCTTTTTGGTTGGTTGTTCAGGCCTCGACAGATAGGGTACCTTTGGCCTCTGGTTCAGCCCCGAAGATAGAGGTATCTTTGTTTCTGGTTTCAGGATTCGAGAAATAGAGGTACCTTTGTTCTCTGGTTCAGACCTCGGAGATAGAGGTACCTTTGCCATTGGTTCGGACGCTTCGAAAATAACGGTACTATTTTCCTGTTAGACTTGAAGATAGAGGTACCTTTGTCTCTGGTTCATACCCCGAAAATAAAGGTACCATTGTCTCCTGGTTCAAGACCTCGGAGATAGAAGAAGTTCATGTTGGCTCTGGTTTCAGGCCTCGATATGATAGAAGTGCAGAGTCCCGAGTCCAAAAGGCTACAAGAGGAAAGGATTAAGAGAAACTCAAGAATACACAATAAAAAGAACTCTAAAAAGGAATGTAAAAATCAAAGCTGTAAATATTGTAATATTGGTTTTAAAAGCGTAGAAGAAGTTGAAAAGTCATTTGAAGTCATACACGTGTAAAGAAAGTTTAATGTGCGCCATTGCAAGCTAGAAGTTTAATTTATAAAGGAAATTTATTCAACATATGCAAATACACACTAATACAAAGTTATTCAGATGTTCTAAGTGCGCTATGAATGTAATAAAAAGTCCAAAATTTAAAGGTTCACTTGTTAAATCACAGCAATGTAAAACTATTCAAATGTTATGAAGTGTCAACTATGAAGTTAAATAATAAGTAACCAGAAAAGACACCTTGTTAACCGCTACAGATAAAAAAAATATTTCAATGTTCTGAGTGCAGCTATGAATGTAATCAAAAAGGAAACTTAAAAATACACATGTTAACTCACACAAATTCTCCCCCGGAGAACTGTCTGCGTTGTCGACGCGGGGGGGCCCAGGGAGACACGGTGAGGCGGAAGATATACCGCCCCAGATGTGTCTTCCTGCGAAAAGGCAGTAGACATGAAGCCACAATATGTGGTGGATATTACTGGAAACTATCCATGGCAGGAAAAAATAAAAATATTAAGTGCCAGGAACTCGGAAGACCTGGTGCCGGCCCTACCTCATTTTTAGAGGGAGATGAGGGGGGACGGAGCTCTGATGAGCAAATCAAATTATCCCTCCCCGGAAATAGAAAAAATACACCAGTAAGGTGTGGGATTTTAACACCTAATACCCCACTTCCACCTGATGAATCGTCAGAGAGGCCTAAGACTTCTCCCGACTCATCAAAACAACCAAAAATCCAAAAAAAAAGATGCAACCCCTACAACCGTAGAGGTGGTGATAGATTGGAATATACGGTGGAAGAAAAAAAAGAGATATTCTGGTGCGTAACATACGGAAGACACAAGATGTTCCCAAAAAAAGGAACAACTAAACGAACGAGAAATATGTTGGAACAACGAGGTGAAATAGATAAAATCAAACTGGAAAGAATACCGGATGCGAGATTTGCCAGTATTGCAACCAATATAAATAATAAAAAGACCCCGATAACACACGAACAGATAAAACAAATCGAGGAGGAAGTAGATCAATACGTGGAGAAGATGAACAAAGTGGAGGGAGAAGGTGAATGGGAATGGACAAAGGAAAAGAACGAATACTTAATGGAAAGCTACTACATAGGTATGTTAATACCCGAAAAGGAAGGTAAAACGGACTTCTGGAAATATGTTGTGGATAATGAAATAATTGGTGCAAATGATGTAATGGAATATGAGTTTAATAAGAAATATACGGGGGTAGAAAGAAGGAAACTGATCGCCCAAAAACAGGCCATCATCAACTTTAATAAAGAAAGGAATCAAGGAGCAATAAAAAAAAGAAAAGCTACGTTACCTACAAATGAAGACCTGAAGGAAATAGAACGTAGAGCAAAGGAGAGAATTAAGAATGAAATTCAGATTACACCAGAAATGATCGGAGATATTAAACAGAAAAGTAAAGAGACACTATATCAAGGGAATAGAATAAAAACTGGAAAAAATACAGAAAAAAGTTTAGAAGAACAAAATAAAATGACAGATAATGAAGACTTAATAGATGGGGAGTTGGATGAGACAGAAATAGTAGGAGAAGAAATATCAGAGGCTGCTGAAATCCTAAACAAAGAAATAATGAACAGAACAGATAGTGAAAGTAATAATGATTCAGATACAGGAAGCCACTATGAAGAAACAGAGGAACAAGGTGATGAAGAGATTATTGAAAATGATAGAAATGAAAACGGAGATAGAATGCAGGAGGAAGAAGAGATGATAAACAAAATAGCACACTATAGAGATGAAGATATTTATACCAACATGGAAGATAGAAAAGGAATAAATAAAATAGATAATTGGATGAAAATAAATAAATATGCCGGGATAGCAAACAGGGTATTACCAAGATTACTACCTGAGAGATGCGATATCTCAGAAGTGAACAGGTTATATTATGCAACAGCAAGAGCAATAACAGATTTGATGGGAGGGAAAATATTTGAGAAAAATAGATCAAATGGAAGAAAGAAGGAACAAAAACCGTCATGGGAAATTAGATTAGAGAGAGACATAGCGAGACTTAGAAAAGAAATATCACTGATAAAAGAATACGAAGAAGGAAACATCACATTAGAAAGTAAAATCAGACAGGCAGAAAATATGATAAGAAGAAGCAGGGGCAGAAATCGAGTAACACACGCAATCAGCAGCAGAAAGCTAGAATTAGCAGCAAGAAAGAAAGAAGAACAAAGAAAAAGACAAAACAAAATGTACCAGACAGATAAAGGAAAGTTCTATAGAGAGTTGAGAGGTGAAAATATAAAAGTTGATAAACCACCTGAAAGAGACAGACTTGATGCATTTTGGAGGAGTATATATGAAGACCAACGAACACATAATGAAGAGGCGGAATGGTTAGAAACAACAAGAAGGAATCCCCAAATAGAAGAAATTAATGAGATGGAATTTGAACCACTAACCGAAAGGGAAGTGATGGAAATGATACGACGTACCAGTAACTGGAAAACACCTGGACCAGACATGGTGCAAAATATATGGCTAAAAAAAATTACAGTACTAAGAGAACCTTTAACAAAGTGCTTCAACAGAATTCTGAACGGAACAGCTGAAATACCCGAGTGGATGACCAAAGGAGAAACAGTCCTTATCCCTAAAACAGGGGAAACACAAAACCCAGGGAAATATAGACCAATTACTTGTCTACCAACTATATACAAAATATTAACAGCAATTATTACAGAAAGAATATACAAACATACAATAGAAAATAATATAATAGCAGAAGAACAAAAAGGATGCAGTAAGGGAAGCCACGGGACAAAAGATCAATTATTAATAAATAAAATGATCCTAGAAGACAGCAGGCAAAGACAGAAGAACTTAAGCATGACTTGGATTGATTATAAAAAAGCATATGATAGTGTGCCGCACTCATGGATCAAAGAGGTATTAAAAATCTATAAAATCAATAATAAGATAAGAGACTTTATGGAAAAAGTGATGCAAATATGGAAGATCAATATTAAACTACATCACGAAAATGGTACGATACAAATAAATGATGTAAAAATAAGGAGAGGAATATTCCAAGGGGATTCCTTATCCCCATTGCTGTTTGTACTATCATTGAACCCACTGAGTTCATTGATAAATAACTTGCATAATGGATATAGAATAGGATCAAGAAATGAAAAGAAAGGAAAAAACATCTCGCATTTATTTTACATGGATGACATCAAACTATACTCCCCAAACAAACAACAAACAATTGAACAGATAGAGGTAGTTAAGAAGTTTTCAAGTGATATACAAATGGAGTTCGGACTAGATAAATGTGCGTTCCTGGAATTGAAGAAAGGAAAAAGAATTGACAGTGGAAATATCAGAATAAACGACGAAATTATTAGACAACTAGAACAGGAAGACACCTATAAGTATCTCGGGATAGAAGAAAATGAAAAAATAGAACATAAGAAAATGAAGGAAAAGCTGAAGAAGGAATATGAGAAGAGACTGAAACTAATATTAAAATCTGAATTAAAATGCAAATTTAAGGTCGAAGCAGTAAGAACATTGGCAGTACCAGTGCTATCGTATGGGTTTGGAATAATTGATTGGTTCCAAGAAGATTTAAACAAACTAGATATTAAGACGAGAAAAATGCTCCACGCCCATAAATTGATATACAAGAACCAATGCCTGGCAAGAATGTATGTCCCCAGGGATCAAGGTGGAATGGGACTCCAGGAAATAGATGCAGTATATAGAGAGGAAGTGATCGGATTAACGACGTATATCGAAGAAAGTGATAGTAAATTCATCAGATGGGTGAAGGAGCACGAAACAGGGAAAGCGATGAGAACATCTTTAACAGCCAAAAAAAGAGATTACCTACGGAAGTATGATATCCCTAACGACGATCCAACAACAGAAGGAATGACAAAAAAGGAAAAGATGAAACACCTAAGAAATGAGCACAGAAAAGCAAGAAAAAAAACATGAAAATAATTGGAAGGAGCATGCGTTTGCAAAGGAATACAAAAATATCATAGAACAGGTGTATATAGATAAAGAAAAATCGATAGAAGCAGTATGCAGGGGTAATCTAAGAAAAGAAGATGAAAGAACAATTGTAGGGGCACAGGACTTAGCATTACGAACCAATTGGTTCAAGAGAGAGATAGAGAAAGAGAACATATCCAACAAATGCCGAATGTGTAAAGTATCTCCGGAAACAGTTAGCCATATATTATCAAGCTGTGACACACTTCTCCAACGCAAGACATACACCGAAAGACATAATACAATATGCAAATTAATCCATTTTAGAATTTGTGAAAAATACAAAATACCAATAGAAGAGAATTTGTGAAAAATACAAAATACCAATAGAAGCATCCAAATACTGGGAACACAACCCAAACGCAATAGAAGAAAATAACCACGCGCTAATACTATACGACTATAGCATTCCCACAGATGTACCTGTAAGACATAACAAACCGGATATTGTTGTAAAAGATAAAAGAGAAAGAAAGGCATACATTATAGAGATAGGAATTCCATGGGACGGCAGAGTATCAGCATATGAAACTGAAAAGGAAGTTAAGTACCAAACTCTGAAATACTCATTACAAGGAATGTGGAATGACATTGATAGAGCAGAGGTTATCCCTGTGGTAATTGGAAGTATGGGAGTGATAAAAAAAAGCTTAAATCAATATATTGAAAGACTACCGGTGGAAGTAACAACGTTGGAGATGAGCTCCATTATAATACGACAGAGCGCCAGAATACTGAGAATGGTTCTTGGTTGTTAAAGAACCTGCCGGGACAACCATATGCGCTTAGGCCCGAGGTTCGGGCCCGCGCATTAAATGGTAACCCTTAAGAAAGGTGAAATAAAAAAAAAAAAAAAAAAAAAAAAAAAAAAACAGTAAAATTAATTTAAAATGTTCCCTGAGTTGCACACTTACTGAAATGTAATTGGAAGGACACTGAAGAGACCACCATGTTAACACACACAGGCATAAAATTATTTAAATTTTGAGTGCAACTATGAATGTAATCAGAAAGGATCATGAAGCACACATGTTAGCACACACAAGGCATAAAAATTCATTTAAATGTTCTGAGTGGCAACTAGAATGTAATCGTAAAGAACATGAAGAAACAACTTGTTAACACACGCAGACATAAAATTATTTAAATGTTCTGAGTGCAACTATGAATGTAATCGTAAAGGAGACTTAAAAATCCTATGCTTAAGCAAAAAAACATAAAATTATTTAAATGTTCTGAGTGCAACTATGAATGTAATCAGTAAAGGAAACATGAAGACACACATGTTAACACACACAGGCATAAAATTATTTAAATGTTCTGAGTGCAACTATGAATGTAATCAGCAGAAAGGACATGAAGAGACACATGTTAACACACACAGGCATAAAATGATAGAAATGTTCTGAGTGAAACGGAGAATAGAATGCATAAGGACGCTGAAGAGACACATGTATACACACAGACATAAAATATTTTAAATGTTCCTGATGGCAACTTATTGACATTGTAATCGTAAAGAAGTCTATGAAAGACACACATGTTAACACACACAGGCATAAAATTATTTAAATGTTTTGAGTGCAACTATGAATGTAAATCATAAAGGACACATGAAGGCACACATGTTACCACACACAGGATAAAATTATTTTTAAATGTTTGTGAGTGCCAACTATGAATGTAATCAGAAAGGAGACATGAAGA
>JABUQX010029690.1:0-10363 GCA_015478945.1 Trachelipus rathkii
GGGAGAGAAGATTATACTCGAATGTGACATGAAACAATAGATCAATAGATTAATAGATCATAGGATGGTGGGAGGAGAGGCGGAGGGAAAGGTAGGGTGGTTTGATGATTTACTGATTTACTGATTTACAAATTTACTGCTTTAGGGGGTGTAAAAACGCTAATTTTTAAGTTATAAATATAAAATGAATAAAAATTTTGGTAAAAAATATATTTTTAAACAAAATAAAATAAAAATAAATGAAATTTTTGTGTTATGTTATACAAAATATAACTTGAATCAATAGATCAATAGATCTATTGTCGTGCGAGGGTCTTCCTCCAGACAATAGATCAGGGATAGGGTGGAGGGGTAGGGTGGGTGGTTTGATTTACTGATTTACTGCTTTAGATTATGTAAAAATTCAAATTTTTTAAGTTATAAACATGAAAAGCATAAATATTTTGTGTTATGTTATACAAAATATGACTTGAATCAATAGATCAATAGATCACGGGTAGGGTGGGGAGGGTAGGGGGTGGTTTGATTTACTGCTTTATGGTATGTAAAAATGCAAATTTTTTACGTTATAAACATGAAAAGCATAAAAAATTTATGTTATGTTATACAAAATATAATTTGAATCAATAGATCAATAGATCAATAGATCAATAGATCAATAGAACAATAAATGAATAGATCACGGGTGAGGTGGAGAGGGTAGGGTGGATGGTTTGATTTACTGATTTACTTTCACTATTTTAGGTTGTGTAAAAATGTAAATTTTTTAACTTATAAACAAGAAAAACATAACATTTTTAGTAAAAACAAATGGTTTTAAACAAATAAAACAAAAAATAAATAAAAATTTGAAAAAATAAATAAAAAAATTTAAAAAATAATTAATATTTGAAAATAAGACCTTGAGTCAACTCAATCACAGTGCTCTTCCTCCAGTCCTTTTTATCCTTCTTCTTCTCTGTGTTCTCCAGATTTTATATTTCTATGTCAATTTCCAAGATTTTGGGGCTCAGCCCCAACACCATATGGGCATAGCGTCAATTTACTTCGTCTAGTACCCTGAGAAGGATCAAAAACATATAACAAGCAAGGAATGTAGTAACACAACCCAGTTTCATCATTCTTATGGTCATTTCCTACTTGGAGGGGGGCCAGCACCTCCCTCTAGGGGATGCACGGTCATTTAACTTCGGCTGCACCGAGGATACCTTATATGAAGGGTGTATACCAAGTTTCAAAATTTTGCGAGCATTTCCTACTTGGAGGGGCCAGCAGCTCCCTACGGGAGGTGCATGGCCACATAACCTCGTGTGCGACGAGGTTACGTCACACATAAACGGGGTGTCAAGTTTGGGAGAGATACCATGTCTCAAACTCAATCCGGGGCTTGGTGCGACCTGCGGTGCGGTGCGGTGGGTGCAGTTGTGGACCACTTCGGGGCGGTGTTAAAGCTTTGAACAACAATTATACATACATAATTAACAAATATTAAAATAAAAAAATTAATAAAATATATAAATATCAAGAAATTCAATTTTATCCCTCATTTATTTATTTATTTATTTATTTAATTTATTTATTATTTTCAATTATTTTTTTTTTTTCCTCTCTCACGCAAACCTTACCCGGGTAGATTATATACGCAGAAAAGTGAAAGTGAAAGTCATTTCCAAGGTTTCAAGGATTTTATCGGCGAAACTGTACTATTAATACATATATATATTATATATATATATATATATATATCTATAATATATTATTATATATATATTATATATTATATAATATATATATATATATATATATATATTTATATATATCATTAGTTTTGACTATGCCTCTCCCAGGAAGGATTTTCATCCTGTCAGTCGTGCGAGGGTCTCCTCCAGACATCTGTCCTCCTGGGGACCACTCCTCTCTCTCAGCCATTCTCATTGTCTGCAGCCTGGCATCTTCTTTACAGAATCCTCCACGATTCGTCCATCCTTTCTTCGGTCTACCTCTCGTTCTCTCCCTCCGGTGTCCATTCCCCCATATTCTTTTCGCGGCATCTAATCTAGGCTGCATCCTTTCCAGATGTCCCCACATTCAGTCTTCCACATTCACATCTTCAGTATATCTTCTTCACTCTAAAGTTTTCTACAAGTTAGATTCAAACTGGTCCCTGATTTCTCTGCTTCTTCAGCATTGCTTCTCAGAGCCCTCATTTCTACGCTTGTATTCTACTTCTCCTCCCTCTTCGTAGTAGTCCACGTTTCAGCTCCATACAGCAGCTCGGAGTCAATATACTTTCGAAGATTACCTTTTTAACCTCCATTCCAACATTTCCGTCTTTCATCAATGGGTACAGTGCTTTCATAGCTTGTCCATATTTTTCCATTCTTCTAGTAATCTCTCCTCCACATCCTCCCTCCCTGTTAAAACATCCACCTAAATATACGCTGGAATCCACCGCCTTCACCTCCTCTTCCCCACCATCATCCTCATGCCTTCATCGTTTCCTCCCGTTACCATTAATATCTCTGTCTTATGTACATTCATCTTCATCCCTGCCTCATCCAACTCCTCCGCAAACAACCTCACCACCTCCCGTATCTTCTCCTCCTCCTCACTCCAACATGCCAGGTCGTCCGCATAAGCCATTATATCTCCATCAAAAACTCCTAATCTCTCCTTCACTTTACTTATTACCACGTCTAAATATAATATGAACAATATAGGCGATAATACACTTCCCTGTTTAACTCCTGTTCTTACTTCAAACCATATATCGTTTTCACACTCCGTTCTGATGTTACAACTACATTTTTCGTACATACTCATTATTGCTTTCTTCATTCTACCACTCACTCCATAATTTTCTTCCATGACTCTCCATAGTCTCTCCCTTGGTATAGAATCAAAAGCCTTTTGCAGATCAATAAACGCAACATAAAAATTCTTGCCTATTCTAACATCTTCTCCATAACCATCCTTAGTGTAAACAGAAGATCTGTCGTTCCTCTTCCTCTTCTATAGACGTGCTGTTCCTCCCCCAGTCTCGGCTCCACAATCACTCTCAACTTTCTCTCCAATATTCTTTCGTAGATTTTTGCCAGGTAGTCCATCAATGAAATTCCTCTGTAGTTGTCACAGTTGCTTGGATCTCCTTTACCTTTGTATATTGGTATTATTATAGCTTTCCTCGATCTATCCGGCACTTTTCCCTCTCGTCCAACCAATGTTTAACAGGTTATAACTCTCTCCTTTCAATTCCTCCTCCTCCATACCAACTCTACTTGCCATCCATCTTCTCTGGCACTTTTGCCACCTTTTCATCTTTTTTAAGCCTTCTCAATATTCTTCCATTGTGACTCCTCTTCCTCCTCTGCTCTCCTCCTTCGCTTTCCACCCCTTTCGCACCGCTTCTTCTTTGTTCTTCGTATTCTAGTTTAACAAGTTCCTCATAGTGTTCCGTCCGGTTTTTAACCAGTATCTCTCCATTTCTATCCTTTATGTTTCTGATTTTATTCTTCGGTTTTCTATATGCTTTCGCCATCTTAAAAAAGCTTTTTCTACCTCTCATTTACATCTTCTCGTTAATTCTGGGCCGCTATCCTCTCTGCTGTTTCCTCCTTCTTCGCCTACCTCTTGATTCTTTCTGCTTCATTTCTTGCTTTTTTTTTTTTTTTTTTTTTTTTTTTTTTTTTTTTTTTTTTTATTTTTTTTTTTTTACGGTTATCACCACCCTCACGGGAATATCCCTATTCAAGGAGGGGGTGTTATAATCAACAAAAAATTCAACTAACGCAAATTACGCCGATGAGCACAGACGGGGGCTTTAAAGTGAGGGAGATAAAATTGAGGAAACACAGAAGATGGCAGAGAATTCCACAGAACAGAGGTGGCAGGAAAGAAGGTAGCACCGCAGCGAACTAGTCTGGAGTTGTGTTACCAATATCAACACAAACTCATGTGCCGACAACAAAGCACCCCTTGTGCTACGAGGGCGTCTTAAGGTGGTGGCACGCGAGTGGAAAGTTCCCTCGAGCCTGCCGCTATGGTATATAGAAAAAGAGATATAAGCACTCAACATCGCACCGCAAAGGATAGAGGGTCAGTGAACTAGAAAGAAACAGGACAGTTGATAAGTTCTTTTTTCCTTTGACTGCGACTATCCAAAGCCGGGTGAAACCTGAGCCCCCCCCAGATATGAGGCAGGTACTCTCAAACTAAGGCGGAATGAGGCCTTGTTATAGCTGGAGTACTGTGAAGAGGAAAATAAGTCTCGCAATCTGAACAGAATCCCCAGCTTCTTTGAGGCCACCTTAGCAACGTTTGTGATGTGAGGTTTCCAAGACATTTTTTTGTTTAATGTAAGGCCAAGGCATGTTTATATTTTCGACAGGAGAGACGAGAGAACCGTCGAAAGAGATAGGAAAGTTAGAAGGTTTTTTAGAGAGGGAGATTTGTAGAAGTTGAGTTTTTAAGAATTGAATTTCACAAGGTTCAGACGACCCCCCCCGGAAATTCTATCCAGATCAGCGAGAAAAGAATCGAAAGATTCAAAAACGAGAGACATTTTCAGAATTAAAATTGAGAAGGATTTAAGAAATGTAATTGAAAAGTGAAGGGTCGAGTCATCGGCAATATGAGTGAATAGAGTTAGATGTGCAGGTGAGTAGATGAACAGTTAAAATTGGGAATAAAGTTAGAGATAGAACAGACCCTGAGGAACACCAATATTGACAGAAAAGGAAGAAGAAGTCGCCCATCAACCACAGCTGATATTGAGCGATTTGAAAGAAAATACTAGACATAGTAAGCAAATTGAGAAGGAGAAACCCAAAAGGAGGGAGGCTTGGAGAAGCAGTGACGCGTGCAACCGGTCAAAATGCTTTGGTATGCAAGCGCCACCACGCAAGTCTCCCCGTAGTTTCTAAGGGGTGGAAAACCATAATCAGTAAGATAGGTAAAGTATACGCAATTTATGTCGACCTCGACGCCCGAAAGCCGTACCTGGCGATCGAAGAAAGTGAATGAGATTCAAGATGATCTAAAGGACTGCTGAGAGTTGAGAAGAGTTCAAAGATCTTAGACTAGAATACCAAGTAAGCAGCTAATCGGACGATACGTTAGAAGCGATCAGAGCGGCTTCCTTTTTTCGAAATAGGCTTGGACATGTGCCGTGCCTTCCAACAACTGAGGGAAAGTGTTTATCATTGGAGACATAGGAGCATATAGTTTGAACGAGGGCGCGGGGATAGCACCAGAAGCACACTCCCTCAAAACATGGGGCGGGAAGAATGCCATCCGGGCCACCCCCCCCGCCTTCCTGACGTTCACAGATTTCAGGAGCCATGGCCCCGATCGAATGTAATCACGCAAAGGTAGACATCCTGAGAGGAGAAGGAGAGATGAGGTATGCCAGAATCGTCCAGGGTTGAGTTATGAGGAAAATAGGAGGCGAAGAGATTGGCCTTTCAGTTAAGAGAATTAGCAACAGAACCATCAGAGCGAATAAGAGGGGGAGAAGACAGATTTACAGAGTTGTTAGAGTGTTTTTGGCAAAGAGGCTGAAAGATTTTGTCAGTAGGAGAAACCAAGGAGGTTAGCGCACTTTCGTTTGCATGAAAGCCCGCTTTGCTCGTCCAAGAGTATCCCTGCAACGCTTTCTAGCTGAATGAAAATTAGCAAGAGTGTAGGAGAACGAGAATTTTCCACTCCCGATATGCACTGTTCTCTAGCCTGAATGGCCAGAGAACAAGCCGATTGAACCATGGATTATGAGAGAGAAGAGTTTTAGTCCGAAGAAGAATGAACCTGCCATCCCATAATCGATTATAGTTCCTACCTATCGGCAGAAGTCGAAGCGTCACCAAGAGACAAAGCAGTCATTCCAATTATAGTTAGCGTAGAAGCAACGCAAGGCCCCAATCGGCCCGATCAAAGGTGCCAGAAAAAACGCGTGGGGCAGGATGGAGCTGTGGAGAGAAAGTATTAAAAATTAAGAGGATATAAGTTTGTGGTCAGATTTACCGATAGGAGGGAAAGTGGTGTTTATAGAGAGAAGGACTAGTGGTGCAACATAGGTCAAGTGTGTTCAAGAAATTGGTTGGAACGATCCGGAATGTGTGTGGTTCTTTAATTAGTTGCTCCAGATCGTTGAGAATCCTGAATGATTCCGGCCTCTCTCCACTAAATCAGTATGAGAGGACCAAAACCTTGTTGTGTACATTGAAATCCCTAAATAGAGGACGTCAGTATTTCGATGAGAAGATTAACAGTCCTCGTGAGAAGTAGTCAAGATATTCAAAAAAGGCGTGAAAATTTGTTCTGTTAGGAGAACAGTAACAGAAGCACAAGATTATTGTAGTAGAAGGAAGAAAGATTTTAATCATAGAACATCTCGAAGTAGGAGATTCGAGATCTCGAGACGTGTTATAGAGTGTTTATGTTTACATGGCACATACTCCCACCGCTTTTCAGACTAAATTATTAAATAAGGTTTGTAGTTGGATACGTTCAAATGAGTTTAGAGGATGAATTCTTAGCCATCTGAGATCTCAGACAAGAGCAAAAGGTTAGGGTTAGAGTTAGAGAGGTGATATTCCACAGAGAAAGTTTGAGTTTAAGCCGCGGATGTTGATAAAGTCGATAGAAAGTCCGCGCCTGTGCAAATTTGCCATCCTACACGCACACACAGCCACAGCAAAACAAAAACAACAGACAAAAACAAACAGACAAAAACAAACAGTCAAAAAAAAAAAAAAAAAAAAAAAAAAAAAAAAAAAAAAAAAAAACAACAACGGTGAAATCAGGATAAAATTGATTGTACGCTAAAACCTAAATTTAAAATAGGAAATTATAAAACACTAAAACCGTATTTACAGAAATTTTTTAAAGATCTAGAGAGTTAAAGCACACAAAATCTACACACTAAACTAAAACACATTAAATCTACACACACACACACACACACACACACCTACACACACGCAGACAAACAAAATAACTTAAACAAATGACTAAAACAAAAGCTAAATTTAAAAGTACCCCAACGTAATGAAAACCTGCATTAAAACCGTAAAATTTAAATTTAAAACCTTATATTAATAAAAAGGGTAAATAAACCAAAAATCCTATTCATATAAAAAAAAAAAAATAAAACCAAACTTAGCTTAAAGTTTCAAGAAGGTAAAATTTTCGCAGCAAATCTTCATTTATTAATTATATAAATATGATAGTTACGTAAAAAATATTAGGAAAGCAATGAACACTAAAACAACACTAGGGAATAATAAGTTAATTAAAATAGGTGGACAACTAAAATAAAATTTAAACACACGATTAAAATAACACAGGGAAGACCAAACACACGAAACAACCTCACAGCACGAGCTTCAACTATCAACTATACATACTCCTTGTACATACTCCTCTCTCGCTTCTCTCGTTCTTCTCTTTAACCATTTTCTTATTTTTTCCGTTTTCTTTCTGATTGCATCTTTCACTTCTTCGTTCCACCATGGTGTGTGTCTTTTTCTAGTTCCTCCTACCCAACTTTTACCAAGCGTTTCCTCAGCAACTTCTTTTACTACATCTTGCAACATCTCATCTTCCACTCCACTTCTCAAGGTTTCTTGCATTTTCTGTTTGTACTTTTCTCTCTCCTCTTGTTCACCCAGCTTTTCTACTTTGATCACAATTTTTTTTTGTTCCTTAACAGTTCTTTCGCCTCTCATCTTCATATCTGCCACCACCAATCTATGATCTGCATCCAACGACACTCCTGGTATAACTTTTACATTTCTTTTCATTCTCTTTTCTGATACTATCATATAGTCTATTATCGATTTTTGATCAAATTGCTGGGTTGTTTGGTTCCACCTATATCTCGTGTAGATGTGCGACTCCCGATGTTTATAAAAGGTGTTCATAATCTTCAGATCATTCCTCATACAATAATCTATCAATCTCTCCCCTTCCAGTTTCCTTGTCTCTTCTCCCCACACACCCAAAACTCTCTCCACTTCTCCTCTTCTCTTTCCCACTCTGGCATTGAAATCTCTCATCAGCACTCTTTTCCTTGCTCCTCCATCCCCACCTCTTCCTCCATTCTCTCCATAAATCTATTTTTTTCCTCTTCTGAATGTCCTTGTTGTGGTGCGTATACTTGAAATATTCTATATTTCCTCTGCCCAATTTTCAACACACACATCATTATTCTCTCGTTTATATTTTTCACCCTCTGAATATATGGTGATAGTCTCGGACCCACTATCATTCCAACACCATGTTTCCTTATCCCTTCTCTCACTCCACTGTATATCAGAATATAACCTTCTCCCAGTTTTTAACCCTCTCAGAACCCATCATCCTCATCTCCGCCATCCCCAACAAATCTATACTCCTCTCCTTTATGATGTCCACTATCTCCTCCTCCTTCTCTCCATAGGTGCCTACATTTATCGTAGCGTACCTATAATTTTTAAATGTGTTTTCCTGATTCATAGTCCCATTATCTCGCCGTGGTCGTCGTCTAAAGTTTCGTCTGGCTTCTGAGGCTCGCGCTTGAGTATTTCTAGCAATTTGTTTCGGGCAGTGGCTTGCTGGGCCTATCCTGCCCTAGCCATAGCTCCTTTAGCCGAGTACATCTATGATGTCTCGTTGCCCGGGGTGCACGACGTGGACGCGGAGTTGGACTTTGCCCCCCTTATATATATATATATATATATATATATAATGTATATATATATATATATATATATAATATATATATATATTATATATTATATATATATTATATTTGATATATATTATATATATATAATTATATATTTAAATATAATAATATATATAATATATATATAAATAATTTTAATATAATAAATATATATATATATATATATATTATATAATATATATATATATATATATATATATAATATATATATATAATAATATATATATATATATATATATATATATATATATATTATATATATATACTGTATATAATCTATATATATATATATATATATATATATATATATTATATATATTATATTTATATAAATAATATCTATAGAAAATATATATAATTATATATATATATATATTATATATATATATATATATATATATATATATTGGCCTTCGACGTAAAGATCAACTGGTGACATTCCTTCCTATCTCACTGATCTATGATCTTCTGCCCTTAGGGACCATGGGGAGTCTTGTGTGGTAGCGCTTGACATATCTAAAACTTTTGACAGGGTATGTCATGAGGCGCTTTCTCAGCTACCTTCCTTTGGATTTCCTCTTTCGCTTTGCTTACTCTTGTCTAGTTTTCTTTCAGATCGTTCCATTTCAGCTCTTGTTGATGAAGCAACCTCTTCCTCCTTTCATATTAATTGTGGTGTTCCTATGGGTTCTGTTTTATCTCAACTTTATTCCAGCTTTCATCAACGATCTTCTTAACTGCACTTCTAACACTGTTCACCCTTACGCCGATGACTCAACTCCCCATTCTTCAACTCATTTCAACTGTGCTTCCTCGCTTGTATCTAGTGTTGTCTCTCGTCTACAACTTTCCCATTCAGTTCTTGCCGATCTGGTCGGGATTTCTCAGTGGGGTAACCAAAATCATGTGAAATTCGACTTTTAAAACTCAGCTTCTTCATATCTCCCTCTCTAAATCACCTCCCAACTTTCCTATCCCTTTCGAAGGCTCTAATGTCTCACCTGTAAACAACATTAACATTCTTGGACGAAACATAAATAGTGAACTGTCTTGGACACCTCATATCACATCGGTTGCTAAAATGGCTTCAAAGAAGCTGGGAATTCTGTTCAGATTGCGTGATTTTTTTTCTTCTGCTCAGATACTCCAGTTATATAAGGGTCTTATTCGCCCCTGTATGGAATACTGTTCCCACATTTGGGGTGGATCCGGTTCTACCCACCTTTTGGATAGAGTTGAGGCTAAAGCTAAGAGGCTTATAAACTGTCCCATACTTTCTGACTCTCTTGACCCTCTTTCTCTGCGACGTGACACTGGCGCCCTATCTTTTTTCCATAGGTATTGCAACGACAGGTGCTTGAGAGAATTGACCTCTCGCATTCCTCCACCACTGCGTCTCTCTCGTAACACAAGAGGTGCTTTACTCTCACATGAAAATTATGTGAATATTGGACACTCAATGATCACTCATTGTGGTTCCTCCTTCTTTCCAGCCACATCTCTTATAGAGAACTCCTTGTCTTCTTCTATATTCTCTGCAAGATTCAATCTTCATCTATTTAAGTTCCGCGTCTGTGCTCACCTGAGGGAATTGAGTTAGGCAAGGGACTGGGTGAATTTACTTTCCATTTATTTTAA
>JABUQX010029691.1:7500-17500 GCA_015478945.1 Trachelipus rathkii
ATATATATATATATATATATATATATATATATATATATATATATATATATATATATATATATATATATATATATATATATACTACTCTTCAAAATTAACGCACCACAAGGGTACGTGGCGAAGGAAGGGTAGAAAAGGTTGAAGAACGCGAAGACACTTTATTGGACAATGACAATAACATGGTGGATTCCTCCCCAGAACCGTAGGTTGATAGAGTGTGAGGCCAAGGTGCAGCCAAAGGGTCTCGCAGTAGGGTTCGGAGGTTCGGCGCTGCAAACACACAATGTTGGTACGTACGGCGACGGCCGCGGGGGGTGTTGGGTCTGTCTCAATACCGTGTATGACCCCCTCTGGCACGGATGACTGCCTGACACCGTCCTGGCATGCTCTCGATGAGTGAGCGAATGTCCTGGACAGTGATTTTATCCCATACGTCGTGCAATGCCTGTCGCAGGTCCGGGAGGGTCCTTGGAGGGGGCCAGCTGTCGGATCCGACGTTTCATGATGAATCCCAACAAATGTTCAATTGAGTTGGAGGTCCGACCAGGCGTTCGACTGGGTTGATCCAACGCCGTAATTTGAACCGTCCTAAGGTAGTCGTTCACACATTGGGCCTTGTGTGGTCTTGCATTGTCATGCATTAGGATGAAAGAGTCACCGATGTAGGGGGCATATGGCACGACATATGGTTCGAGGATGTCTGTGATATACCTTACGGCTGTAAGAGTGCCTCCATCGAAGATGTGCAACTCCGTAGGCCCCGATAAAGAGATGCCTCCCCAGACCATAACCGACCCACCTCCAAACGGCGGCACCTGCAGCACATTGCATTGCGCGAACCTCTCCGTCGGTCGTCGGTATACTCTAGCACGCCTGTCCGAGGCGTACAGAGACACTCTCGACTCGTCCGTAAAGAGCACCTTTGCCCAATCGTCGACCGTCCAATGTAGGTGTCCAATACTACGTAATTTGATCCGACTAAATATATATATATATATATATATATATATATATATATATATATATATATATATATATATATATATATATATATATATATATATATATATATATTTATATATATATATATATATATATATATATATATATATATATATATATATATATATATATATATATATATATATATATATATATATATATATACAGTATATATATATATATATATATATATTAGCTATCTCTGAATATGCCTATATATATGTAGTTATATAAAAATATATCGATATAAATATATAGATTTTAAAAACAGATATTTATATATATATATATATATATATATATATATATAAATATCTGCAATCATAATAAAAGAAAATTAACAATTATTATTACTATTCCTACATATTTTGAAGACGGTTAACGTTAACGATTAACGTTAACTTCCGTTACATTCTTTACCGATAAACGCTTTAATGATTAACGTCGTTAATTTTTTTTGTTAACGATTAAGGATTAACGGCGTTAACTTTCTCATTATATATATATATATATATATATATATATATATATATATATATGTTATATATATATATATATATATATATATATATATATATATATATATATATATATATATATATATATATATATATGTATATATATATATTAGTGATGGACATGACATGACATGATATGATTATATATATATATATATATATATATATATATATATATATATATATATATATATATATATATATATATATATATATATATATATATATATATATATATATATCTTACATCTTACATTCTCTCCCAGTCAGGCTTACGAGCCTGTCAGTGGGGCCAACCTCCGCTTCCATCTTGTTCTATCCATCACGATCCCATCCGCCATCAGCTCATCCATTGCAGGCATCTGGTGTTTCCTCAATGAATCCTCTACTGTGTCTCTCCACCTCTTCCGCGGTCTTCCCCTCGGTCTCACTCCCTCCGGTCTCCACCTCCACCTCCTACTGGCAACTCTCTCTCCCTGCATCCTCTCCAGGTGTCCCCACCATCTCAGTCTGGCTGCGTCCACTTTATTCATCATGGGTTTCACACCCACGCTCTCCCTCACTGTCTCGTTTCTCACTCTTGTCTCTTCTCGTCTTTCCAATCACTGTCCTCAACACATTCATCTCCGCTGTCTGAATTCTACTCTCCTCTCTCCCTGTCATGTATCGGCGTCAACACTCCCTCGTATATTGCTCTCTTCACCTCTTTGTTCATATATTTATCTTTCAAGATGGGGTATACTGCTCTTACAGTCCTGCCATACTGCTCAATCCTACTCGTAATTTCCTTTGCACACCCTCCTTTTCTTCCAAGTGCTTCCTAGATATTTATATCTATCCACATTTTTAATCTCTCTACCGTCTACCTCCACTATCAACTCCTCCTCCTCCTCCCTGCTTACTACCATTATTTCTGTTTTCTCCACATTCATATTCAATCCTGTTTCTCTCAACTTTTCTGCGAAACACAGCACCATTTGCTTCAACCTCTCACCATCTCCACTCCAACACGCCAAATCATCTGCATATACCATGATGTCTCCGTCAATCTCTTCTAAACTCTCTTTTACACCTCTTATGACTGTGTCCAAATACGCTATAAACAGTATCGGCGACAGCACACTACCCTGCCTTACTCCAGTTTTTACTCAAACCATTCCTCGTTTTTATATCCTGTTCTTACCTTACTTATGCTATTCACGTATGTACTTTTTACTGCCTTTATCAGTCTGCCTCCAACTTCATAATCCCTCTCCAGAACTCTCCACAGCTTCTCTCTGGGTACAGAATCAAATGCTTTTTTCAAGTCTATGAAGGCGATATATGCCTTCTTATTGTATTCCCATGTCTTTTCCTATCATTCTAAATGCAAACATTAAATATGTAGTACTTCTACCACCTCTGTACCCATACTGCTCTTCACCCAATCTTGGCTCTATTTTTTATCTTAATTTTCTTTCTAATATTCTTTCATATAACTTCGCCATGTGATCCATTAGTGAGATTCCTCTATAATTTTTACAATTTCCTGCGTTCCCCTTACCTTTATAAATGGGAACTATATTGACCTTCCCCAACCTTCCGGCACTCTACTCTCCACCCAACACCTGTTCAGAAATCTCAGCATCAAGGCTTTCAGCCCCTCTCCTCCCTCCCTCAGCAACTCAATATTTATCCCATCCTCACCAGGAGTTTTTCCGCTCTTCATTTTCCTTAACGCCTCCTCAAATTCCTCCTCCGTTATTACCTCCTCCTCTTCTCCCTCCACGTTTCTCTCCTCCTCCTCTCTCTCCCCTTCCTCTTCCGACTGCACTTCCACATTCAACAACTCATCAAAGTATTCTATCCACCTTTTGTTTTTTTCCTCCGGGCTTACCAATGTTTCTCCATTTTTGTCTTTGATATTACATACTCTACTCTTCGCTCCTCTATACGTTCTTGCCAATCTAAAAATCTTCTTCTTGCTTTCCTTCATATCATCCATCAGTTCCTTTGCTAGCTTCTAAGCCACCTCCTCCTTTGCCCTCCTCTTCACTCTCTCCGCTTCATTTCTTGCTTCCACGTACATGTTTCTATATTTTATATATATATATATATATATATATTATATATATATATATATATATATATATATATATATATATATATATATATATATATATATATATATATATATATATATATATATATATATATATATATATATATATATATATATATATATATATATATATATATATATATATATATATATATATATATATATATATATATATATATATATATATATATATATATATATATATATATATTTATATAGTAATATAATATATTATATATATATATATATATATATATATATATATATATATATATATATATATATATATATATATATATATATATATATATATATATATATATATATATATATATATATATATATATATAGAAATATAAATATAAAAATATATATATATATATATACTCTCATAATATAAATATATAGAAAGATATGAAAGAGTATATAAGAAAAAATATGTATATATATATATATATATATATATATATATATATATATATATACAGAAATCGAAATTCAAAATTACAATTATTCCCATAAACTCCCATGATAAAGATGACAAATAATATTTATTTTATATGCATTTAATCAAATGTAGAAAACATCCTCAACATCCTCATTTTTCAAAAGAGGATGCGGATGCGGATGCGGATGTGCCGTTAAGTGAGGATGCGGATGCGGATGTCAATTTAGGTGCGGATGTTCCGCAAATGCGGATGCGGATGTCATGTCCATCACTAATATATATATATATATATATATATATAT
The DNA here is from genome assembly GCA_015478945.1 of Trachelipus rathkii. Taxonomy (NCBI): domain Eukaryota; kingdom Metazoa; phylum Arthropoda; class Malacostraca; order Isopoda; family Trachelipodidae; genus Trachelipus; species Trachelipus rathkii. The sequence goes on from JABUQX010029691.1 coordinate 11,872, forward strand.
ATATATATATATATATATATATATATATATATATATATATATATATATATATATATATATATATATATATATATATATATATATATGTTTCGTGTCCTTTATCCCAGTCCATATCATATTGCTATCGATTACATGAATCCGAACACATTTAAAAAATTTCAAAATAAAACTATTGAGTAAAAGTAAATCCGTAATGTAATAAAAGAGCTTTACACCTTTATAAATATTTAAAAAACAGTTTAAATCTATGCTACGCAATAACGTAACTTAAAATAACCCATAACCTAACCAAACTTATATTATTATATAATTTATTTCACTTTCCATCGTTTCAATAAACAACAAAATAACAAGTTATATAAATATATATGAAAATAGTTCAAACTCTTCTCACTATGCGCGCGCTGTTGTACATTTTGTTCGATAACGTAATTATTGGAAAAAATTAACTGCAGTTAATGGGAGACGGATAATGGACATGAGCCATATATATATATATATGAGAAAAATAAAATATATATATATATATATATATATATATATATATATATATATATATATATATATATATATATATATATATATATATATATTTTATATATATATATATATATATATATATATATATATATATATATATATATATATATATATATATATATATATATATATATATAGTGGCTGGAAAAGGTTCTTTATGATGAGCTACAATGCTATTATATAAGTTGATAGTTGTCTTTAAATACTTTCTATATTTTTACTACTTAGGAAAATTGCTTTTTTTCCATTTATTGTTAAATGCTTAGGATGGAGTTTCTTTACATTTGAGTTTGGTTTTCTCCTGACAAGGCTCAAAAGGTGATATATATATATATATATATATATATATATATATATATATATATATATATATATATATATATATATATATATATATATATATATATATATATATATATATATATATATATATATATATATATATATATATATATATATATATATATATATATATATATCTATTTATGTATATATACACATTATATATATATATATATATATATATATATATATATATATATATATATATATATATATATATATATATATATATATATAGCTCCGGTATATTATAAGACTGTGTGTAGGATTAAAAATTTAATAAAGGGATGATACATTTTGGCAATAGGCTGGTATCTCTCACATCCCTAAACAACATACCTGGAATTCAGCCGATTTTGACCCCATAAATTACCAAACCGTGTTTTGTATTCCCAAAACGTTGTTTTCGCTTTTCAGACTATCATTTTCTCAGAATTTTCACCAAACCATGTTTTAGACAATTAGTCAACTTTCAGAATTTTTCGAAATCACTTAACTTTGAAATATGCAGATAACCACATCGCAATATGGCAGGAATCTCGATTTAGTTTGTGTTGCGTTGTTCAATTTCCAAACTCATTTTTTAATTTGAAAAATTGATATATTTTTTTTTTACTCATCCGATCAACATCAAATTTTCAGGGCTTTTACAATCGAGCAAGATGAATATTTTTTACTTAGATAATTTTTTTGTATACTTAAAAGAAAATTTTTAAAAAATTTTCAAAAATATTTTTTTTTGAAAATTTGTTCCAAGAACAAATCCAAACCTAATGCATATACAAAGAAATTATTTAAGTAAATTATGTGCATCTTTTCCGGCTACATATGCCCTGAAAATTTCATTTTGATTGGATGGGTAGAAAAAAAAGTACATAAATTTTTCACTTTTCAAATTAAAAAAACAATGGGTTTGGAAATTGGACAACGCTGAGCACAAAACTCAAAAAATCGAAAATTCCTCCCTGCGTATTGTAGGTAATGGACCCATCTATGTATATGTTAGAAGTCATTTCGAAAAAAATTCTGAAAGTTGATATGAAAACTGTCAAAAACATGGATTTTGAAAATTTAAAATTCTGAAAGAATGACTACAGTCACAGAAAACACCAGAAAACAACGTTTTAGAGGGCCAAAAAAAAGCTACAGTAGTGTTTTTATAGGGTCAAAATCGGCTGAAGATTCTGAATTTTATGTCCATTTTTAGGGGGGAGTGAAAATGGGGCTCAGCCCAAGCCAAAGATTGAAGCACCCCCTTTTAATCTAACTAATTTAAGTACATTAAAACGTATTAACATAACTAAATATCAAAATATAGCACGTAGCGAATATATATATATATATATATATATATATATATATATTTTTCTATATATATATGGTTTATATATATATATATATATATATATATAAATATATATATATATATATATATATATATATATATATATATATATATGTATATATTCGGCACACATACATACCATCACACTCTCTGAAATCTGTGTTAAAAAATGTTTATTATTTAAATAGAAGTTTTGATTAAATTCGCATAAACTTGACGACAGATTTCCAAATTTCTACTTAATGGGCTTATGAGGCTAACTTTAACAAGATTGAAGGACAATTTTTCCCATTTAAGTTAAATAGCTTTTAGAGTATATTATTTAAATTAGGATATATATATATATATATATATATATATATATATATATATATATATATATATATATATATATATATATATATATATATATATATATATATATATATATATATATATATATATATATATATATATGTTAGTACTCACGGTCAAAACCCTTTTCAAGGAGGTGACAGAAAATAAAATGAAGGAAAATCCTCCCAAGCCCCAGCCTAACCAGAGTCCCTCAGGTGAGCGGAGACGTGGGCTGTAAAGGTAGGAAGTTTGAACATATCTGAAAAAAAACAGAGCCACAAAAGATAGGTGGCCGTAAAGAAGGAACCAACAATATATTCACAAAGATTTATCCAAAAACAAGGTACCGCTTTTGCTAAGAGGAAAGAATACGAGACTTAGTTTTTGTTGAAAAGATATAATGCGCCAGTCACATCACAGAGAAGAGGATCAATAGAATTTAAAAGTAAGGGGCAGTTTATTAGTTCATTCAAATACCCCAAATAAGTGCGGATTAAAATCTTATATAGCTGGAGTTACTCAGCCGAAGAAAAAATTATCTCAACCTAAAAAAATCCACTGCTTCGTTGAGGTCATCTTAGCAACCTTTGTTTCTAAGACTATTTGTTGTTTATGTTTAGTTCAAGAACGTTTATATTGTTCACAGGTAAGACATTAGTATGAGAGAACATGCACCATCGAAATATAGATTTTGGAGAGAAAACAATTTAGCTGAAGATGAATTGAACCTACTCATTTCACTGGAAATCACGGCTCCTACCATTTCAGCAGACACCGAAGCGTCCTCCGTGCCAAAACAGCATTCTTTCCAAAGGTAGTTAGCATAGAAGCTGCACAATATCCCAAATAACCCCGATTAAAGTTCCAGAAAGTTCGTTTAGAGCAGGATAGAGCTTCTGGAGAGAAATTGTTATTTTTAAGGGCTACAAGATTACACCCAGAATTACCGATAGGAGGGAAAATGCTATAATTTTAACGTAGTTTAGTGCATGATGAAATCCCTTATATAGAGGACTTTAGTATTTAGTATCACAAGGTGATACTTGCACACCTCCGTATTAGCCACACCAATATCACTAAAAGCCATTACATGTCACGAGACCCTCCTCCCATCTGCAAATTTTGCCGCATCCATACCAAGCAGTCTATTCACCATATCTTCATTGATTGTCCCCCAAACTGGATTCAATTCCGTGTCCATTTCCAACTTCATGGTCCATAAGCACCTTCTCAAAGGTTATCTCATATTTTATCTGAATCTTCCCACTTTAGCAGTAACTCTATTTTCTCATATCTTCAAGAACTGAATATTCTTTATAATATATGATTTTGTTATGCAATATTTATAATGTATGGGTATCATTTTATTTAGTTTTTTATTCTTGACTGAATATTAATTTCACCATCCAAATTTTTTGATATTTAAAATATGTATAAGCCAGGACCTATCCATGTAAAGCCATTACATGTCACGAGACCCTCCTCCCATCTGCAAATTTTGCCGCATCCATACCAAGCAGTCTATTCACCATATCTTCATTGATTGTCCCCAACTGGATCCCATTCGCCGTTGTCATTTTCCAACTTCATGGTCCATAGCACCTTCTCAAAGGTTATCTCATATTTTATCTGAATCTTCCCACTTTAGCAGTAACTCTATTTTCTCATATCTTCAAGAACTGAATATTCTTTATAATATATGATTTTGTTATGCAATATTTGGACTATTATACTTTTTCATTTTTATTTAGTTTTTTTATTCTTGACTGAATATTAATTTCACCATCCAAATTTTTTGATATTTAAAATATGTATAAGCCAGGACCTATCCATGGTCGCTTCTCTGTGGGTCGTGGTAGGTCCCTGTACATTAACTCATAAAATAAAATTATATATATATATATATATATAATTATATATATATATATATTATTTATTTATATATATATATATATATATATATATATAAAAATATATATATATATATATATATATATATATATATAATAATATATATGTATCTATATATTATATATATATATATATATAATATATATATATAATATAATATATATATATTATATAGTATATATATCTATATATAATATATAATATATTATATATATATATATATATATATATTTATATATATATATACTATATATATATATATTATATATATATTATATATATATTATATAATATTATATATATATATTATTTATTTTATTATTATTTATTTATTTATACAAGCAACCCGTGTCCCGCATAATTCAGGGTGGTGTCAATCGATAATACACTATTAATTAATGCGATTGGGTTTCCCATGGGAAGGATATAAGTGTCAGAAGGGGGTCCCAGCCCCAACAGCCATGCGAAGTTAGTCTTCATATTACCAACGGCGTCGAAACATTCCATCCACAAGTAGACCAGAAATTAATTATAGCGTAGCTTCTTTATTTGCAATTCCAAATGTTGTGTTTTTATTCATTTTTGTTAAAAGAACTGATGATACAATTTTTTTTGCTCCTCACTTAAACTATTACAGACACCACTTTATATTTATGCTAAAATTAATATTTTTTTGAAAAAGAACTAGATTAAAAGATTTTGTTGCTCCGCTTTAGTTCGTTATAAATGTTAATTTTGTTTTATTATATATTATGATTTTCATTTTAAATTTTTGATTCAATAAATTAAAATATTTTATGAAGATTTTGATTAATTTTGGTAGCTGCACTTAATAATAATCTGGTCTTGCATCTTTCCTCACACTGAAATCCTTCTTGAACTTAATAAAGTAGTTCTATTGAAGTTTTTAGCGTTCTTCTTAATATGTACCCTAGATCTTCTCATTTCTTCTTTTCCTTTTCTCCCAGCTGTTTTTATTGCATCCAACTCCGACGACAGTCAGCAATATATATATATATATATATATAATATATATATACAATATATATATATATATATATATATATATACTATATATATATATCTATATTATATATATATATAAAAATATAATATATATATATATATATATATATATATATATATATATATATA
>JABUQX010029691.1:25000-28234 GCA_015478945.1 Trachelipus rathkii
GATTGAAGAATTTAGTCAATTTCTCTTAATTCCACCTTAATAGTTTCTTCTTTGTGAAATTAATAGTCCTTGAACTGAATAGATGTTACTAAGTGTTTCTTCATATGTCTTCCTAGTATTGATTGAAGCTGCAATAGCTTATATTTGCTTGCAATATCTTCTAATTACTTGGTTTTTCTTAATATTGGGCTTTCTTTAGCCTTTTATTCTATTTGCAAGCCCTTATGTTGCCCCACCTTGAATTCTGATTTCCTCAGCAATTTTCTTTGTGTTGCAATCAATTTTTGCTTTTCTACATTTCTAATATTTTGGTAATTTTTTGTAACCATAGTTGATGTTCACATAGTATGAATAGTAATGAATTTTCTTTAATTTTCCTTTTTTATTTTTTATTATTATTATTTTTTTTTATATTTTAATGCAAAATATAACATATTCCCCCTTTTGCTAAGAATATTAAGTTTTCTTGCTATTCTTAGTTTCCTTAGAATTTACAATTCTGTTGTCTTCTTGTTATAATCCTGCACTTTCTCTCAGCAAGATTAATTTTGTTATTGGTCTTTTCAAAATTGTTGTATTTAAAGTATTCTTGTCTTTATTTAATTTTCCACATCTATCTATTCCTCACTCTGTTGAGTCATCTTGTAAACTTTTCCTAATTTTTCCTAAATTCCACATATTTCTTTGTTTGAAGTCATCTATTAAAAAGAACTAAGTCCTCCTCTTTGTGATTATTTTTCTGCTAACCATTTACTTCTTTTTTTGCATAAGGAACATATCTTTGATCCATCTTTTCCATAAATAAATCAGCAAAGATACTGAACCTTGTTTCCATCTTTTAATATAAGTACAATTCTTGTCTGAAATAAACCTGGTGGAATGTTATATTTGCCCTTTAAGGGTTAGTAATGATTTGGTTTCAAGCTTCTAAGTTTTTCTAAATCATTTGAAATTCTGTTATTGTCTATTATTTATAATGAATTCTATCTCACAGAACAGTGTTCAAGTTATCATCTGTCAACCTTATTGGCTGTTCTAAGAGTGAAGCTTGTAGTATATTTCTTACAGTTCTAATATGTCTCTCAAAATGACCTCCTTTATGAGAACTATGAGGTGGTTGGAATATCCACTGTATTTCTTTTTGCTCAAAAAATTTATTTACTTGCTTTATTATTCCAATTTTTACTTGTCCTTTTAATTCTTTGTTAGCTTTCACAAAGTTCAATCCATTATCTGATCGGATCAATTCACATTACCTCTACGGCTGATAAATCTTCTTAGAGCATTGATGAAAGCATCAGTATCTAATGAATATAACATCTCTAAATGTATGGCTCTACTGCTTAAACATGAGAATATTAATCCATATCTTTTTTCTCTTACCTTCCCTCTTCCCCTTACTACAAGAAAAGGACCAAAGGCATCAATTCCAATATTCGTGAATGGTGGTATATCACATTCTAATCTATCTTTGGGCAAATCTCCCATCAACTGCTGAGTTGGCCTTGTATGGAGCTTCCTACATATTATGCAATCTTTTAAAATCTTCTTAATACTTCTACTTGCTCCATTGATATAGTACTTCTCTCTTAAAGCATTTAAAACTGTTTGTTTTCCTAAATTTCCATTAATTCTATGGTAATGTCTCCATTATTAAGCATTGTAAACTGACTATTTGCAAGATAATGGATGTTTAAATTCAAAGGATTACATCATTCAGAATTTTTTATTCCTCCCACTACTCTTAATATTCCCATTATCACTATAAATGGTACAGAATTTTGCCAAAATACCCTGCATACATCTCATCGGCAGGCTTCTTTCTTATCTACCACTCTTCGGTATTGTATCATCAATCGGCTGAAATTCCTTTCACACATCATCTCGCTCAGACCTAACACCCTGTGAAATAGCACCAACACCCACATTCACTCTGGCACACTTCTCCATTAATCGTTCTGAGTGATCTGTCATGACCGCGATGCCTTTATGTCCAGGGCTTTTTTAAATGCAAATTTCTTTAACTGCGCGTTTAAATCTCATCGCTATTTTGTTTTTAATTTCCATCCAATCTGACGACAGAATGTTGAGCTTGTTCTGTTGACTTATTCCTTGTAGTTGTATTGGTGGCATCAAGGTTTACTTTTTATAATTTCATCATTCATCATACATAATTTATCTTCGTTTAATTATGCTCAGAGCCCCGGGCCATTGAAGCTTTGTCTGTTGTACAAAAATTCTGGAGCAGTGGCTCCTAGTTTATTGTTCCAACAAACCTCATTTACACGAGAGTATCCCTTTACTTGCTAATATCTTATTTTAGTTTACGCTGGTACCATTAATTCCCATTGGCTTATATCTGTTTGTGGTCTAATATAGTTAACTCTATTGTGTACAAATCTTTTAAACCTTTTTGATTCATTTTTGATATATTGCAATACAATTTCACTATCTTCCAAAAAATACTCTTTGTTTATGTTCATATCTAATTCATCTTTCAAATTTTGGTGTAGTTAACTGCTGAAATTGGCTGCATCTCAATTCTATTGCTGTATAGTTATACATCAAATTTTTATTAAGGTATCAAATCTTGTTTTAGATAACACAATGAACAAATTCATCATTCTACATCCAATGAACCTTATAATATGCTACTGCAGCATATGCTATCGTGTGAACATCCTGAAAAATAAGTGTTCTAATGACATAGGGCTCCCTTTTATACTTTAACAGTTTAGATTGTATGCTTAGGGTCACTGAAGAGAATATAACAACATTTGCAGCATATTACCATTTAATGTACTTTTTTTAGTAGTTAATGGAATCCCAGTTATCTCCAGTAACTTTTTCTATTCGCATACCATTTTGAAATCATCTTTAGCTACTAGTAAGACTGGCTAATAAATCCTAGTGGGATCAATATATGGAAAAAAGCAACTGAGTATACTTCTTTTTGTCAAATTTTTATTTTGTATATCTACCCTAGCTTTCATTAAATCTATTTCTGGGTCCCCACTTAAGCCTATATCACTTTTTGTAAAGGGCACTTTATATAGGTTTATATAGTTTTTTAAATCTTTGCTTATTCTGTACATACAATAGTTCTAAAAGTTTTTTGTGAATTACTAGCTCTTGATGCAATATTAAAAACCATAATGTTTTTAAAATTTCTTTAACTCTTTATAAAATTTGTAATAACCTCATTTTCTGATTTCACAGACTTTAAACAATCAT
>JABUQX010029692.1:0-2500 GCA_015478945.1 Trachelipus rathkii
GATGTACTTCGTTCCCAGTTTAAGTTGGGTGTTTAACCGTTCCGCATTTATCATTAAATAACTTTCGCGTTTCGTGTGCGCCGCTTCATATATATATATATATATATATATATATATATATATATATATATATATATATATATATATATATATATATATATATATATATATATACATATATATATATATATATATATATATATATATATATATATATATATATATATATATATATATATATATATATATATATATATATATATTATATTTATATATGTGTATATATATATATAGATAGATATATATATAATTTATTTTGTATTATTATAAATACTGTGCGTGAGTGTGTGTAATATGATTCAATTATTATTATTAACAGTATTATTATTATTATTATTATTATTATTATTATTATTATTATTAGTTATTATTATTATTATTATTATTATTATTATTATTATTACTATTTTATTATTATTATTATTATTATTATTATTATTATTATTATTATTTATTATTATTATTATTATTATTATTATTATTATTATTATTAATTATAATTCTTATTATTATTATTTTTATATTATTTTTTTATTATTTTTTTATTATTATTATTATTATTATTATTATTATTATTATTATTATTATTTATTATTATTATTATTATTATTATTATTATTATTATTATTATTATTATTATTATTATTATTATTATTATTATTATTATTATTATTATTATTATTATTATTATTATTATTATTATTATTATTATTACTGATTTTTAATTATAAGATTAATTCATTTTTCATATATAAATAATATCAGTAATATATATATAAAAAAAAATTATTTTCCCTCCTAAAAAAAAGATTTCAAAAAAATAGAGATAAAGAAGATAAAAAAAAACTATTTAAAGATTATCTCTTAAAAATCAACAACAATAAATCGAATTTATTAAAAAATAAATTGTATGAATGGCTTGAAATGGAATCTTCACGAGCTTCGAAACTTCTTCAAATGAAGACATTTTATGAAGACTTTTAAAATTATTTAATGGGTTTTTGTACCGTTATTTTACAGTAGAGAAATAAAAAAATAGATATTAAATATTGCACAATATATAAATAACGATGTTGGTTAGAATTATTTTTTATTTTTCAAAAATGTCTTTAATTTTTTTTTTTTTTAATTTGTATCTCAAGGGAATTGCCCTTTTCTTTGGTGGACCTCATGGGCATTTCCTTATTCTTTTGTGGACCTCATGGGCGTTGACCTATTCTTTGGTGGACCTCATGGGCATTGCCCTATTTTTTGATGGACCTCAGAGGCATTGCTCTATTTTTTGATGGACCTCATGGACATTGCCCTATATTTTGGTGGACTTCATGGGCATAACCTATTCTTTAGTGGACCTCATGAGCATTGCCCAATTCTTTGGTGGACCTCATGGGCATTAACCTTTTCTTTGGAAGAGAGCATTCAAGGATTCGCATGAGGAATCAAATTTGGGACACTCGCGACGATAACCGAATGCTTTTCTTCTTGAACCGCAAGTCTGTTAAATCTCATTTTCAATTACTTTAAAATTTATTTTACTAAATCTAGTAAAAATTTAGCATGATTCAACACTTAATTAATTTGTAAAGTTTATTAAATAAAATTTAAAGATTACAATTTATAAATTGTTTATATAATTTAAACACTTAATAGAAATATATTAGACAGTCTTACATATCTAGGTGAAATATTGTTGCAAAAATTTCATAAAATTCGCATACATTATTTGAGATAATTTCTGAAAAGAGACTATTAATTGCAACAACAGCAACAACAACACCAACAACAACAACAACAACAACAACAACAACAACAGCAACAACAACAGCAATAACAAAACAATAATAATAATAATAATAATAATAATAATAATAATAATAATAATAATAATAATAATTATAATAATGATAATAATAATAATAGCAACAACAACAATAATAATAATAATAATAATAATAATAATAATAATAATAATAATAATAATAATAATAATAATAATAATAATAATAATAATAATAATAATAATAATAATAATAGTAATAATAGTAATAATAATAATAATAATAATAATAATAATAATAATAATAATAATAATAATAATAATAATAATAATTGCTTAATCTGTATAATAATAATAATAATATTAATAATTTTTATAATAATAATTTGTTTTATTGGAAAGTGTGTGTGTGTGTGTGTTTGTGTGTGTGTGTGTGTGTGTGTGTGTATTATTATTATTGATAAAAATGTACTACATTTTTAATGCTATAAAATATCAATGATAAAAGTTTTTAAGACTCAAAAGAAGTTTTATGTTTTCAGTTCACGTTCAAAAATCATTCTTCATTTTGATGATTACTGTCAAAGAAACCTTTGTACAAGATAAAATAAAGTCTATTTTTTTTTAATTCTTAATTGTTATATTCATTTCAACAATATTATT
>JABUQX010029692.1:17500-27500 GCA_015478945.1 Trachelipus rathkii
AGACTTCCTTGAGTATGGTGGGGTGAGATCACCCAGAAGTGGATCTCACCTCCAAACATTAAATATTGATGTAGAAAGCTGGAACTTGATATAACAACCTTTTTAGGTGTATCTTAGGTGTATACCGGGGTTAAAATGACCGATTTCCAAATTTGTGGGACAGCCCCCAAATCTGAATATTGACCTACGTAGTGATTTGAAACTCGTAACAACCTTCTGAGGAGTTAATCTTAGATGACTTGGGTTGTAAAATGACTTAATGGGATGCCCAGAGGGGTACTCACCCCAGAATATCTGACAATATTGATCATTGAACACGAAATCTTGATATACAGCCTTTTAGGTTTGTATCTAGGGGTATACGGGGGTAAATGACCGGTTTTTCCAAATTTGTTGGACCAGCCCCCAAATCTGAAATATTGACATAGAATGATGAAACTCGGTATACAACCTTCTGAGGATGTATCTTAGATGATCCTGGGTGTAAAATGACTGTGGGTGCCCCAGACGGGGTACTCACCCCAAAAATCTGAAATATTGACATAGAACAACGAAACTTGGATATTACAGCCTTTTTAGGTTTATCTTAGGTGTATAGCGGGGTAATAATGACCGATTTTTACCAAATTGTGGGACCAGCCCCCAAATCTGAAATATTGACCTATGAATGTGATGAAACTCGGTTATACTCCTTCTGAGGATGTTGTTCTTAGATGCCCTGGTGTTAAAATGACTGTGTGGTGTCCCATGACAGGGTACTGCACCCCCAAAAATCCTGAATATTGACATAGAACGACGAAACTTGATATACAGCCTTTTTTAGGTTGTATCTTAGATGTATCCGGGGTAAAATGACCGATTTGGCCAAATTCTGGGACCGGCCACAAAACTGAAATATTGACCTAGAACGATGAAACTTGGTATACACATACCATATAAGCTACTCACATCATATATGGGTTAAATAGCCGTACACAGCCTAAAGGGGGTCTCCGGGACCCCAAACTTAAATAAATACATAATTTTCTTTATTCTTTTTATGTTAATAACTTACAAATTTCGTTTTTACATATTCTAAAGCAGTAAATCAGTAAATCAGCCACCAACCTACCCTCCTGTCCATCCTTGATCTATGAATCTATTGATCTATTGATCTATGATAAGGTCAAATTTTTTTAACTAAATATTGTCATGTTTTTACATCCCTAAATCAGAAATCAGTAAATCAAGCCCCAACCAACCTATCCCTCCTGGCCCAATCATGACTACTTTGATCTATTGATCTTTGATCTATTGATCTATTGATTTAAGTCCAAATTTTTTTACTTACAAATTTCCGTTTTTACATACCCTAAAGCAGTAAATCACTACATCCAAACAACTATCCAACCTCCCTCCTATACAATCTGTGATCTATTGATCTATTGATCTATTGATCTATTGATCTATTGATTAAGGTCAAATTTTTTTACTAAAAATTGTCATGTTTTTACATACCCTAAATCAGAAATCAGTAAATCAAACCACCATCCACCCTCCCCCTCCTGACCAGTTGTGATCTATTGATCTATGATCTATTGATCTATTATCTATTGATTAAGGTCAAATTTTTACTAAAATTGTAACGTTTTAATACCCTAAAGCAGTAAATCACTAAATCAACCACTATCCAACTCCCGTCCTTGATTGATCTATTGATCTTATTGATCTATTGATCTATGATTCAAGTCACATTTCGAGTGTCTATTTTTGATAAACATAACATATAAATTCAAGTTCTTTATACAAAGATCAAACAATATATGCTGACGTAACAAAGATTTCCATTAATAAAGCTAACATGGTGTAACATGAACTATGAAAATAATGTAAGCAAAGACAAACCTATCAGCACTTAAACACGAAATAAACTGTTAATCATTAACAAAGTTCCACACTTAACATCAGAAAAGTAACTAACATAAACAAACCAACAAAAACGTACCTTATTCACACTTTGTCAAACATTCTCTAACAATACGATGTTAATTACCTAACATGGTAATTAATTAACTAAAATTTATCCACAACAACGTGGTTATTATCAAATCTGATTCAACGAATATACTCTAACATAATAGGTTTCCACATCAATAAAGCTAACATGATGTAACAATGAACTAAGCAAATAAATGTACAAAGACCAAACCTATCACCAACTTGCCCACGAATAAACTGTTAACATTAAACAAAGTTCCACACCTTAACACCAGTAAAGCAACTAACATGGTATGCAAAACGTACCTAATCTTACTTTTTTCAAGCAATATCTCTAAATAAACGATGTTATGTACACTAACACACTAATATGTAGCAAAAATGTAATCATAACCTTGTCCGATATCATAACTGATCAAACAAATTATGTTGCTAACATAAACAATGTTTTTCACATTAATAAAGCTAACATAGCATCATATGAACTAGGAAAATAATGTACAACGACAAACCTAACACAACTTACACACAAATAAACTGTTAACATTAAACCAAAGTTCCAGACTTAACAGCGGTAAAGTAACTAACTTTACATACAAAACGTAACCTATTTATACTTTTTTCAAACATATCTCTAACATATTAACGTTAATCTTACATTGACACAGTAACATTTATCAAAAAATGTATCATAACCATACCTAACCATCATAATACCTAACGAGTAAAGACGAATAAAGTAAAGTTTTTAGACTTATCTCTTTTTAGACTCCGCCTCCTTTCAGAAAATACCAACTCTAAACATGAAAAATGATTTTATGCTTTAACCATTTGCATAAAGTGATGCAATACTTATTATATATTTGACCCTCTGGCAGGATATACTAGCAATGTAGCAGTCGCCATTCGGTTTACGATTTAATATAAATGACACTTCGTTGGGAATAACGAACTCCTCGTGAAGATATCAACAGCAAGCGTAGAGATGGAGGGAGATGTCATCGTACCATCACTACGAAAAACTATCCTACTGAAGAAAATAGTGTATAAACACCCTTAAATTAAGGTGCTTCTTTCTTTCAACAATCAAGAGAAAGTAAAACAAAGATAGACGACGTATCGAATGAACCATAATCAGTTCCAAAAGGGTATATATTCTTCTCTGTTCGACAACAACAACAACAACAATAACATAGTAAAAAAATAAGTTCTTTTAGAACTAACCAACGAATTATGCTAACGTAACATTGTTTTTCATTAATAAAGCTAACATAGCCTTACCAGAACTAAGAAAAATAATGTACTACGACGAATCTAACACAACTTATGCACGATAAACTTTAACATTAACAAAGTTCCACACTAACACTGTAAAAGTACTGACCAATTGCAATACAAAACGTAACTATTCATACTTTTACCAAACATCCTAACATATTAACGTTATATTTTTACATTGACACAGTAAAATTTAACAAGAATTTATCATAACCTTGTTTACTTATCATACATGGCAGCGAAGATGCTAAACGTACAAGTTTCCACATTAATAAAGCTAACATAACATACCTGAACTAAGAATATGATGTAACAACGACAAACCTAACACCCTTACGTGTGAATAAACCACTAGCATTAACAAACTTCTGCACTTAATAAAAACAGTAAAGTACCTAACACATCGTGCAATAACGTAACCTATTCACACTTTTTAAGCATATCTCTAACATATCAAATGTTAATTTTACATTAATCAGCGTAATATTTAACAAAAAGTTTAGCATAAACCTGTCTAATCATCATACAGACAATGAATATAATGCTGACGTATCAATTTTTTTACATCAAACCTTCGGTTAACTATTAACAAAAATTCATCATAACCTTGTCTGAATATCCATAATCCCCTGCGAATACTCTCACAAACATAAACAACGTTTTTAACCAACCATAACAAAAATAACAAAAATTTTATCCTAACTATAACATATAAAATACGTTTTCTTTTGAGTATAAATATCCACAGTAATAGCGTGAATAATTTACTGATTTTTAATAAGCGTAAATCTAAGTCAATCAGTAAAATCAAGCCACCCATTACCCCGCAGTCCCTACCCGCTCCACCACTCTGTGATTATTGAACTATTGATTCAAGTAATATTATAAGTATCTTTTGGATAAACATACCATAAAAATAAGTTCTTTATATAACCAACCGTACGAAATATATGCTTAAACCAACCAAGTTTTTAGGCATCAAATAAATGCTAATAAAGTCATAACCGCGACTAGGAATATATATAATGTACAAATTGCAAACCTAACATACCTACGCGTATGAATAATCAGCTAACATCCTGAAAAATTCCCTACTGATCAAGGTAAAGTGTAGCTAACCAGGTCATACAATACTCCGATATGTTCCCACTTCGAGCAATATTAGCAACAGGTAAATGCCGTATTATCTAACAAAATCCCTAAACAAAGTGACCAATCTATCAAAGATGCAACCATCTTGAACTATGATTGACACTATCGTTCATCAATAGTTTCACTCGTTTCGGGAGTATAACATCATTTGACCTATGAACAAAAACGTAGACATTAGCAAAAGTCTAGGACAAACCTAACATTATTCAACACAAACTTAACCTAGGCTCAGCGTTTCTAACACATCATCGTCAGTAACACAGTAATATCTTACCAAAAACTCATCACTTCTCTACAAATCAGGTTTATTTCCACATTGTCATATAATTCATTTTAACATAACGTCCTTTAACTTACGAAAAACAAGTTTTTCAATTAACCAAGAGTACCAAAGCAACACATTCCTTCCGCAGAGAACACCCAGGGGGATTTCGCAGCCCTTGAAAAGGGTGTGATCCTGCGAGGGGGGATCACCCCGAAGGGTGTAAGCGGGTTTTGGGCCTCAGCCGAAGGGCTGAGGCCTACCCTCTTCGAGGGGTAAAGCCCGCTTACACCCCTTCGGGGTGATCCCCCCTCGCAGGATTCACACCCCTTTCAGGCGCGAATCCCCCCTGGGTTTTCTCTCGAAAGGTATGTGTTGCTTTGGATACTCTTGGTTAAATGAAACTGTTTATTCGTAAGTTTAGTACGAATTTTTTGGTTAAATATTACTATGACAATGTGGGAATACAACACTGATTTGTTAGAGAAGTGATGAGTTTTTGTAAGATATTACTGTGATAACTGACGATGATGTGTTAAAAACGTGAGCTTAGGTTAAGTTTTTGTTGAATAATGTTAGGTTTGTCCTAGACTTTTGGCTAATGTCTACGTTTATTCCATAGGTCAATATGCTTATTAGCTCGAAACGAGTGGAAACTTGATGAAGATAGTGTCCAATTCAATAGTTCAGATGGTGGCATCTTTGATAGATTGGTCACTTTTGTTAAGGGATTTGTTTAGATAATACGGCTTACCTGTTGTCTAATCTGCTCGAAAAGTGGGACTATCGGTATTGTTGACTGTTAGTACTTTAGCCTGACAGTATAGGGAATTTTTCAAGGATGTTTAGCTGATTATTCAGTACGCTAGGTATGTTAGTTTGCAATTTGTACATTAGATACTTCCTAGTCGCGTTATGATTTATTAGCTTTATTGATGCTAAACTTTGTTGGTTAAGCATATATTCGTAGGTTGGTATATAAAGAACTAAATTTTTATGTTATGTTTGTCCAAAATGATAACTTGAAATATGAACTTGAATTAATAGTTCAATAGATCACAGGTGGGTGGAGCCGGGTAAGGGACTCGGGGGATTGGGTGGCTTGATTCTGTTTATTCTGATTTATCTGCTTTAAAATCAAGTTAAATTTATTACCTTACTGAGTTTTTACTCAAGACTTATTTTTAGTTATGTTTAGGATAAAATTTTGTTATTTTGTTATGGTGTTAAAACTTTATGTTTGTGATTATTCGCAGGGGATTATGATATTTAGACAAGGTTAAGATGAATTTTTTGTTAAATGTTACGAAGTTGATGTAAAATTTGTTATGTCAGCATTATATTCTTTGTCAGTATGATAATTAGACAGGATGCTAAATTTTTGTTATATATTACGATGTTTCATGTAAAATTAACATTGATAGGTTAGAGATATGCTTTTGAAAAAAGGTGCATAGGTTACGTTTGCACGATGTGTATGGTACTTTAGCTGTTGATTAACGTGCAGAAGTTTGTTAAGGCTAGTGGTTATTCACCACGTAAGGGGTGTTAGGTTTGTCGTTTGTACATCATATTCTTAGTTCAGGTTATGTTATGTTAGCTTATTAATGTGGAAACTTTTGTTATGTTTGACATACTTTCGCTGCTCTGTATCGATAATTAAACAAGGTTATGTATAAATTCTTGTTAAATATTACTGTTGTCAATGTTTAACGTTAATATGCTAGAGATATGTTTGGTAAAAGTATGAATAGGTTACGTTTTTGTATCCTATGTTAGTTACTTTACTGGTGTTAAGTGTGGAACTCTGTTAATGTTAACAAGTTTATTCGTGCATAAGTTGTGTTAGATTCGTCGTTTTACATTATTTTCTTAGTTCTGGTAATGCTATGTTAGCTTTATTAATGTGAATAAAATGTTCGTTAGCATATATTCTTGGTTAGTATCTAAAGTAACTCTATTTCGTGTAGGTGTTGTTGTGTTGTTGTTGTTGTGAAACAGAATATATACCCCTTTTGAACTGATATGGTTCATTGTCCGTCGTATTCTTGTTTACTTTCTTCTATTGGTTGAAAGAAAGAGATCTCATTACATAAAGGATGTTTATACACTATTTTCTTCAGTAGGATAGTTTTTTCTCAGTGTTGATAACGATGACATCTCCTCGCATTTCTACGCCTTCGTTGTTGAAATCTTCACGAGGAGTTTCGTTATTCCACGAAGTGTCATTTATGTTAAATCGTAAACCCGAATAGCGACTGCTACATTGCGGTATTATCCTGCCATGAGGTCAAATAAATAAGTATTGCCGATCACTTATGCAAATGTTAAAGCCTCAATCTATTTTTCCATGTTAGAGTTGGTATTTCTGAAAGAGGCCGGAGTCTAAAAAGAGATAAGTCCTAAAAACTTTACTTTATTCGTATTTACTCGTTAGGATTATGATGGTTAGCTATGGTTATGACCATTTTTTGATAAATGTTGTACTGTGTCAAACTGTGATAATAAACGTTAATTTATGGTTAGAGATATGTTTGAAAAAAGTCTGATTAGGTTGCGTTTTGTATGTAAAGTTAGTTACTTTACCGCTGTTAAGTCTGGAACTTTGTTTATATGTTAACAGTTTATTTTGTGTGTAAGTTGTGTAGGTTTGTCCGTTGTAATTATTTTCCTAGTTCATATGATGCTATGTTAGCTTTACCATTTATGTGAAAACTGTTATGTTTAGCAACTATATTTGTTTGATCAGGTATGATAATCGGACAAGGTTTATGATACATTTTTGGTCTAATAATATTAGTGTGTTTATGTGTACATTAACATGCGTTATGTTAAGAGATATGCTTGAAAAAAAGAAGATTAGGGTACGTTTTGCATACCATGTTAGTTGCTTTACTGGTGTTAGTGTTGGAACTTTGTTTCTGTTAATCAGTTTATTCGTGTGGCAAGTTTTTGTGATAGGTTTGTCTTGTACTTATTTTCTTCAGTTCATGTTACATCATCGTTCTTAATTGATGTGGAAACCTTATTATGTTAGTGTATATTCGTTGATCAGTATGATAATTAACCAATTTTGTGATAAATTTTAGTTAATTATTACAATGTTAGTGTAAATTAACATCGTTATGTTAGAGGATACTTTTGAACAAGTGTGAATAAGTCAGCGTTTTTTGTTGTTATGTTAGTTTACTTTACTGATTGTAAGTGTGGGAACTCTTGTCTAATTGTTACCAGTTTTTCGTGTTAAGGTGTGAAGGTTTGTCTTTTGTACATTATTTTCTTAGTCAGGTAATGCTATTTAGCTTTATTAATGTGAAAACTTTGGTACGTCAGCATATATTGTTTGATCCTTTGTATAAAAACTTGATTTTATGTTATGTTTATCCAAAATGACACTCGCAAATGTGACTTGAATCAATAGATCTATAGATCAATAGATCAGGCAGATGGTCAGGCGGAAGGGTTGGATAGTGTTTGATTAGTTGATTTACTGCTTTGGGTTATGTAAAACGTTACAATTTTAGTAAAAAATTTGACTTAAATCATAGATCAATAGATCAATAGATAAAAAAACAATAGATCACTAGAATCAGGTGGGGTGGAGAGTGCTGGATCGGTGGTTTGATTTACTGATTTACTGATTTAGGGTAAGTAAAACATGACAATTTTAGTATAAAATTTGACCTTAATCAATAGATCAAAAGATCAATAGTCTAAATAGATCAATAGATCTACAGATGATCAGGATGGTGGTTGGATAGTGTTTGATTTAGTGATTACTGCTTTTAGGGTATGTAAAACGTTACAATTTTAGTAAAAATTTGACTTAAATCAATAGATCAATAGATCAATAGATCAATAGATCAATAGATCATGATTGGCCAGGAGGGTAGGTTGGTTGGCTTGATTTTACTGATTTACTGATTTAGGGATGTAAAACATGACAATTTTAGTAAAAAAAATTTGACCTTAATCAATAGATCAATAGATCAATAGATCAATAGATCACAACTGGTCAGGAGGGTAGGTTGGGTGGCTTGATTTACTGATTTACTGCTTTAGACTATGTAAAAACGTAAATTTGAAAGTTATAAACATAAAAAGAATAAGAAATTTTATTTATTTAAGTTTGGGGTCCCGGAGACCCCCTTTAGGCGCTGTGTACGGCTATTTAACCCATATTTGATGTGAGTACTTATATGTATGTGAATACCGAGTTTCATCGTTCAGGTCAATATATTCAGATTGTGGGGCCGGTCCGAATTTTGGCCAAAATCGGTATTTTACCCCGGATCATCTAAGATACACTAAAAAATGCTGTATATCAAGTTTCGTCGTTCTATGTCAATATTTCAGATTTTTGGGGTGAGTACCCTGTCTGGGACACCCACAGTCATTTTACACCCAGGGTCATCTAAGACACATCCTCAGAAGGTTGTATACCGAGTTTCATCACTCTAGGTCAATATTTCAGATTTGGGGGCCGGTTCCACAAATTTGGTAATAATCGGTCACTTTTACCCCTATACACCTAAGATACAACCTAAAAAGGCCTGTTATTAAGTTTCGTTGTTCTATGTCAATATTCAGAATTTTGGGGTGAGTACCCCGTCTGGGGCACCCACAGTCATTTTACACCCAGGGTCATCTAAGATACATCCTCAGAAGGTTGTATACCGAGTTTCATCACTCTAGTGCAATCTCAGATTTTGGGGGCTGGTCCCCCAAATTTGGTAAAATCGGTCATTTTACCCCGGATACATCTAAGATACAACCTAAAAAAGATGTATATCAAGTTTCGTTGTTCTATGTCATATTTCAGATTTCTGGGATGAGTACCCGTCTGGGGCATCCTATAGTCCCATTTTACACCCAAGGTCATTCTAAATACATCCTCAGATAGGTTTGTATATCCGATGGTTCAACACTCTAGGTCAATATTCAGATTTGGGGGCGGCCCCACAAATTTGGTAAAATCGTCATTTTACCCGTAATACACCTAAGATACAACCTAAAAAGGTTGTATATCAAGTTTCAGCTTTCTACATTTCATATTAAATGTTTGGGGTGAATCCTCTGGTGATCCTAGACACCCATATCGGTCCTTATAACCATCATAGTCGGAACTCTATCGGAACCCGATAACCCTTATAAAGGACATCCAACATTGTTTGTTATACGACTGTTTATTACTAACATATAGATATATTTCGAACTCAGAAATCAATCAATTAAAATAGGCATATATAGAAATAATTAATAATAATAATAATTAATAAATAATAAATACTAATAATAATAAAATATAAATATAATAATAATAATAATAAT
>JABUQX010029693.1:0-17500 GCA_015478945.1 Trachelipus rathkii
CTTTAGAATATGCTTGAAAGACTACCATCCGGTGATCCAGCAAACCAGAGGCTGTAAAAATTAAAGATAAATCTGGAATATTGAAAATGAATATGTATTTAGAGTGTCTAGAGCTGATGACAGGTTTAGTAAAAGTGATATGAAGCGGGTGGTCTAGAGAATGTTATTTTAAGGTTAGATAGTATATTAAAAGAATTTCCTTGAGGTTTAAATTTATTATCTCAATAGAATTTTAGATGGAGAATCATAATAAGGATTGGCGACTTTTATAACGAGAAATACAGAACTACGATTCGATTCCTGAGAGTAATATGTAATATAACATTAGAAATAATATTAAGGTTCTCAATAGGTAGGTGGTAATAAATATCAGTACTGTGATGGTATATATTGGTGTGGGCTAACCGCTAACAGTTTTAGGATTCATATGTGGTGTGGTTGGGCTCTCAAGGGAATGGTATTGTGGGGTTTGTGTGGTGTGCGGGTTACTGGGTGGGTCATTGAGTTGTTTGGTCTGTGGGGTTGCTGCGTGTTGGTTGGGATTGTACTGTGGGGTGTGTTGAGCCCGGGTGGGGGGGTGTTACAAAATGCCATTTTCAGGAGGGGGAGTTTGGTAAGGAGATCCTTAGGGTTTTGGGGGGGGGGGTTGTGGGGGGTTGTTGCTGCTGGGGGTTTTTGGTTCTCCCTGTGGGCGGGTTTGTTGTCCTGGTTTCGGGTGGCTTTTTCCGTGCCTGGCGGTACAGGTAGGCTGGCCTTTTTTTCCGCACACACTTTGTTGTTTTTTGTTTTTTTTCTGTGCTGTGCTTCGTCCTCAAACTTTTTTGGCTGACGGGTGTTTGACACACTTTTTTCTTATTTTTATATAAAGCTAGTTTGAAATCACGAAACATTAATCATTTGTCATCGTAATCATTGGAGAGTGTAGATCATTTATATTTAACTCTGTGGCCATCTTTCGGCTCATCTTTGGATCTATCATCCTATAATATAGTCCAGTATTTTTACAACCGAATTAATTGAATCTATTCTAATCTTAATCAGAGATCTCTATTGAAGGTAGTAGACTATGCGAATGATATTTAGATATCAGCAAATATTATGGAAATTCTCCCTCTAGTACATCGTTCATTGGATATATGGTGTTATAGAGTTGCTTGATTAATTTAATCTATATTAAAAATAAAATAACACATTCCGTATTTAAAACGTGTGTACATATTAAACGGTTCAGTAATATTTCTATATCACGAAAATTTGTAGTTAAAAACTGAGGATTAATTTTAACCGTTCAATCCATGACATCAACACATAATTATTTAAACACTCCTACGTTTTGCGTGTATAGTAAGTATATGTAAGATTAATATCATTTTTTAATAACCAAGCACCTTCGGCGTGAAGACAGGGTATTTTATTATTAAAGATCGACAACAGAAAGAATTTGAGAGACCCTAAGTGTAATCCTTAATACCGTTCAGTTTATTGGTTTCGGAAATGTGTGCATGAACACGAAGCTTGTAGTAAAACATTCTACTGTTCTAAATAGACTAGTGTAAATAATGAAGCCTGTTCCTTGTATCTGAACGAGATCATGTCTTTATATTGATCTATATCTGGTATTCTCTCTCTTTCAATTATAGTAATTGCTATTCTTTTGGTATTGTTACAAGTCTAGGTATTTTTTTTGTGCTTACGGTTTTAATACGAACTAGTTGTTAATCGCATATTTGTATTGGGGAATTTACTTATATATGCCTCCTTATTTTAATGGTTGGTTCTTATTTGTGTCACTTAAAAAGGAAAGGTTTACATCTTTTTCTATTGTTTCATTACTTACCTCTCAGTTTTATTTCCATTTTTAGGGTCTTGTGTCGATGTCATAGTATATAGGTATGTCGAAGGTAGACCGTCTCCATTCACAGACGGAACACTATTGTGTAAAGTTCATATTAGAAGGAAACAGACACTTTAACTATAACATGACTTTGGACTATTTTTTTTTTTTAACTTTGATTGAATTTTGGAAAGCATAACATTGGGACTAAATTTTTTAGCATTATGTATAGTTGTAAGATTATATATAAGTGGATGTATTAGTTCATATTTATTTCATTCATGGTACTTTTTAACTCTCACATGTAATTGCAGTCTTTCTTCAAATTGGGACTGATATCACGTCCCTGTTGGGCGCTTGGAGGTGGAGGGGGCGGTTATAGTGAGTGCCTATGTTAATAATAATTATGGGGTGGTGGGTGTTGAAGTGGTTTAGGGGGCGATGGCTGGATTTGTAATTCATCTACTTTAATATTTTGTTTAAAATTCACTGAAGATTAAAATCTACCTACTACACAACATCGATTATTTATTAATTTTTAGTTCATATTTCTGCCCTGCTTTATATTTATAGACTTGGAAGCTTTAAACTATATTAATGCTATAAGTTAATTGGTGTGTTTTAACGTGGATTTAGTGCTTGTGCAACAAATGCTGTTTACTAAATGAGAAATCGTTTTGCATGTTTAACCTGTTGGTTCGTGAACGTTTTTTTGCTTTGTATACTGCGACTCTTGCACGGCTGTTTTTGAGTATACTTTATTTGAGACTGTATTATTGTATATATTGAGCAATTTGTTTAATTAATCTAATTCATAGATTTCATTCCGGCTCACATTCATGATTATTGTGTTGTTATTATATTTTTTAATAATGATTATTTGGTTTTGTTCTAAGATTAAAATTGATTATGTTTGTCTTTTTAATTTTAATAAAATAGATTTTTTCACTGTTAAATATTTATAGAAGTTAGCTGTTTTAATTGCTCTCACTGGTAAAAAGGTCTCGTTTAGAATGTAAGTTCATACTCCAGACCATACTAATATAGCACACTTATTTTTTTATATTTCGTTTTATTTATATTTGTATTGTATATTGTATATTGTATTACATTTTAAGTTTCGGTAAAGTAAAAAAAAAATTGGGGGGGCGCGTGAAAAAATAAGTGGGTGATTTTCGAAAGATGTTCGGATCAATGAAATAGGTGTTTGAGGACCTCTGTGTAAGATAGGGGTGGGCTGATAGGACTAGACTCCGTTAATAATGTAATTTAACGATTAGGGTTTATTTCTGTGTGCTACAAATCTTTAAGAGGGTTGTCTGGGTTTGGATTTTTCTTAAATTGTGTAATGGAGAAGTGTGCAACTGCATTATTTTTTAGCAGAGGTATTTGTTGAATCATATGGTATGAAAGCGTATAACTAATGTCGAAACGGGATGATACGTATCATCAGGTGATATTCTAGCGCTATGTGAAGCGTGCACATTCTTTTCGCTACATCGGAATATCCTTAAAATATCGAATTACAGATATTTTTTACGATTGAGATTTGTTTTTTTCGATGATGTAAAAGCGCAAATTAAGACGCTAATAGTGTTACGCGTTTCAGGCAGTAAAACGTCTATACAAGTTATGGTGCGTTACCAGAAAAGGTTGTATATGTATCTAAACTACTTAATGAAAAAATCATATGTATTGTATTTGCTATTTAAATTTACTAATTGGTTCATCTTTACATAACTCAGGTGAGGTTATGTGTGGCATGAATATAAGAAAAGTCTTGATATATCATGACCGTGTGATGTATACGGTGCAGATGCAGCCTCACTACCATAGAATGGGTGGCGATTCTGCCTCCATCTCCCTCAGTTTTAGTATCTGTGTGTTATCATGAGTGAGAGCTTGAGATCTTTTGCTCGATGTACCCCATTCTTCAGGTTGTGAAGTGGGTTTTATGGTGATTACTATCAATTTCATTTTTCAGCTCAATCTTCCCAATACACTCTCATATACCTAACACTTAGATGTCCCCTCTCAGTTCAATATATCACAGTACTTCGGACCTAGTATATTAGTATCATATCCAACGTGTTTCTTAATTTATACTGAAAAACGAAACTCTGACTAAAACTCCGATGGTAAACAGACCTTTCCATTCATCTGATCGATCACATAGTATTAATATCCCCTAGAATATCCTAATTTCCTGTATAATATCCTGTTTTTAATCAAGTGAATGTGTATCTCAATGAAATACTAATCTATTAGGGTTGCATCATTGCTAAATTATACTTATAAGACAGTTATATAAGAATATTTATTAAAATTATTCCGACGATGCTAAACATTCTCATCTCTTGGTCGAAAACGTTTTTTTATAGTTTCAATAGACGAGGCTGCACATTATAAGATATAAAGCGGATAATAACCTACAAGAACATCATATGAATTTTAACGATGACGTTTAAATAATCGTAATGGACATCTCTTTCTCTCAAGAAAGTAACTTATTCTACCTATCGTAGATTCTAGAATTCGATTAACCCGTTCATAATCCTAAATTTCAGCTTAAAATAAAAAGTAAACCTACTGCTACGGCCTGTATGTCGCTGAACCTGATTTACAAGTGTTAGAAGTTATCTCTATGTTAGAAATAGTGAAATTACTACTCCCAGAAGTCCACTCTTCGGACATTCGAAAATCTTTCTCTTTGAAACACTACTAGCAAAGTATTCCTATCAAACGAGTGGAAACAAAGTTGTTTATAACTTTACTCAGGGATTATCGAGTATCAATATCTCCAACATTTGTGAATGGGTACTTGCCCTCAGAAAGTAATAATGGTATAACATTGTTGAAACATGAAGCACTCTCTGAGGAATTATTAAAAATCACCCTATAAATTCGCTTCGCCTTTTGGACTTAGAGGTATTTCAGTTACTATCATGTTATTAATCCGGTCAACCATTACCGGTCGGGATCTTGAAATGTATTTATAATGGATTTCGCAATCTCTATGTTTCACGATTTTTTACAGATCTAATTTAGCTAACTCTGTTTCATTTAGTAATTACAAGCGGGACATAGGGATAGATTTCTTGAAGAATACGCTTAGATAGTAATTTATATGCCTACGATCTCACAACGCTGACCCTTCAGCTTGTAACGCTAATCATTTAACATTTTTGAGAAAGTTTTTGGAACATTCGGGTTAAGTTCTCTCCTTTAGTGAATTTCTCAACAATCACCAATCATGTCTGGTTTTATATCTGGACATCCTCGAGCTCTTATTGAAATTGACAGAGTTTACGCAACGTGATTTTGAATTATTAAAGATGAATGAAGAAGAAAATAAAACTGTGTTTGAGATAAGGCGTTTTTAGGTTCTTCTTTTTTTTTTTTTTTTGTGTTTTGCTTCCTCTTGGGATTTATAGTGGAGTCCCTTCGCTATTTTTATATTGGAATGTTGTATTGTAAAACTAGAGAAGCTGACCTGGGCTTCGCTGTCTATATCAACTTCACATTCGTTACTCAATTTACAACAGGAGTACATTAGGACCTTGTCTGTGTGTTTATAGGAATTAAAATGGCATGTAAAAAATATTTGATTTTTCTTTGATTTTCTCTCCTTATCATTGTTGTCTTGGTTTTTATCCTTTCATTTTAAATATAGTAATTTTAAAATAAAAAATATGTATTAATCATTATACTTTATATTATGTGAATTGGTACACATTACTCCCTAATTTATGGTGGAGTTTAATTGTACTTTATTTCATAATATATGTTTTTTTTAAAAATATGTGTTTTAATGAATTTGGTCAATTATATATTTGATGTTTTGCTTTGCATGCCAATGGACTAAAATAAGTGACTAAGAATTTGGACTAACGGCCTCTTTGCAAAATATACTTGATTTTGATATAAAGTCTGATATAAACATTTCTATATCTTATATATATGATATATTTTTTATATATATATATTACAATATTTTTATAATATACAAATATATCATCTGTATTAAAATTTTATTTTATAGGTTTTCAATATATCTTAAATATATATACATATATATATACATATATATATATATACTATATATTATTTATTTTAATTATCAATTACTATCTAAATTACATTCATGGTTAATATATATATTATAATGTATGGAAGTATATTTTTTTTATATCTTCGCACTAAATATATCTTTTTCTTTATATATATATTTTTTTATTGTAATAGATTTCTATTTTATTATATAGTTGTTGTTGTGTGTGTTGTTGTTCAGAGTTAATGAATTCATGAAATTTTACATTGTATATAAAGCTGAAAAGATTCATGGTTGCATAAAATTTATCCATGTTTATGACGTCAGTTTAGATTTTTTTATAAAAGTTGCTGGTTCAAACCTGTGAATATGATATTCAGGTGAGAACCACCCTCGTAGCCATAGCTGCGTTTGTAATTCATTTAAAAGGTATAGCTATTGGACATAACATATATTCAAAGGTGCAGATTCATTTGAAGCAACTGGCATACGTATGTTGGTAAGACTTCAGATTTTTCGACTAGGCATCCTTACACTCCACGTGATCCATCAAAAATTCGCTTTACAAAAAAGTAGTTAATGACAGCTTTTAAAATGAATAAGAATCGTAAAGAGAGGTGAATACCAGGGAACATACCATACCATACCATGAACAAACGGTTGCTGCTCTTTTCATGGAAATGCAAGAATATATTAGAGAACAATTTTGGAAATTGAAATCCATTTTCTCTCAGTCGAGATGCATTTTTTCGCTCTCATTTGTATTGTATATTCGATTCTCAACCCATCTATAAAATTTCTTCCAAGATATCGTGTTTCATAACCTGATCAAAGATCTTATGAATATTCAAAGAAGAGGATAATAAATTTATTTATAACAACTATAAGAATGAGTATATCTTGGGAATATTGTTTACAATTTCCATCATGGAATACCATCAATGGATGTTTGCGGTTGGAGTTGAAAGTTTTTATTTATAACATGTATACGCATTTTGTAAATTTTACTATATAGTATATTGATGTAATAAAAATTTTTTCAATCATGAGTAAAAATGACTTTTCCATATCCTCTCTCTCTCTCTCTCTCAATATACTAATATATATTATTATTTTAAATTATTAATATATTATTATAATATATTATATATAATTTATATATTATATTATATATTTATAATTTATAATTTATATTATTTATTATATAATTTTATATATATTTATTATTATATATTTATATATTCCACAGTTTAATAGAAGTTATTTTTCCACCGATATTGTGTGTTTCGGATATGGACTTGAAACAGTAAATTACCCCACAGTAACTTCTAATAAAGCAGTAATAGACAAAATGGCATAGCCAGGGTGTAGGGGAGGGTCCTCTGGGGCTATTTTGCGCTATACTGCCTATTTTTATTAAGAGTTAAGCTTAAGGTTAGAAAAATATCTAATGTTTATTATTACATAATAAATTTTCTTTAAAACTCTAGTTGACAAGGTTTTGTATAATTAATAATAATAAATAAAATATTAAGAATTACAATAAGTATATAAATAATAAATAATGGAGCAAGGGTGTGAAATGAATGAATCTTGAAAAGGATAAAATACATAAGTGATTAAACACTATTATTTAAAAAAATAAAAAAAAAAAAATCTTTATATATAAGTGTATTATTTTACTGTTATCAACTACGAAATATTTTTAGGCGGTTCGCGGTATAATATTGCACTGCGGGGCTCTCGCGTCGTTTCCGGGCCGGGGCGCGCCTGCGGGCGCGGGGCAACCTCGCTGTTCGGTTCTTGCCAACCTGCGATCTTGTTTAGTAGTAGTTTGAAACCGTGATTCAATCATTAATGCATCTTTTCTCACACCGTTTTTCTTCTTTTTTTCAGTAGTAACCCCAGGGAAGGGGTACTCAGCATCTTTGAGGGTGCTAAAACCTTAAAAAATGAGATCTATGTTATTAAAAACATTATTAAATAGTACAACTCTAGATTAATCAGGATGTTATAGTATTACAGTCTACTAATCTTCGGCTAACTCGCATCCTTGGCTATTTTTCGGTCGCCGGTACCTTCACCTATATTTATCACTCATTTGATTCCGCTCAATTGCGATACTTCTTTTCTTTTTCCTTGTGGTGGGCTGCTTCCGTATATAGTCCCAGTGATTTCTTTCGTCCTTCTTGAATAAGTGCTTTTCTTCTTTTTGCAGAGGGACGCGGGCTTCAAGATTGGCGTCTCAAATCATTTTTGAGGCGTTCTTGATCCGGAAGCATATTATGAGTTCTATGGGGGCCATTGTGAAAACATATTGTAGACACGGTCATTTGTTCTTTAATATTGGTGTAGCTGGTTATTCCTCAGTAATTTTGGCTCATTCTGGCACCGTGCAGTCGATCCAATGGGTGCGGCGATAAGCAGTCATAGATCTATTTTAAGCATACTCAATTTATTTCATTTATTCTCTCTAGCGTTCTGGGAAGCACTCACCATTTCGAGGGGCTTGTCCTAAGTGCCATTTTGTGAGGTGTGTGGGGGCAGGGGCGGTTGGACCCCTGCGGCCCACTCGTGAGGACGTAGTGAGGGTTGAAACATTGTGCTAACATATGTTAGGACCAGTGTGAGAAGAAGGTTGTTTTAGTTGTGGAAGAGGATACGTTATTGTCTCTAACACTTTTGCTAAGATGGTGAACAATTGGTTGATTTTTTACCGAATACAGATGACCCCACCGGGTGCTCATTGTTTTGTGTTTACTCTGGCGTTTTCGGTAAAGCTAACCTACGTGAGTTCTCATCTTTCGAGTACATTTTCTTACCGCTGTTTGACACCTTTTCATGAGGCTGTTCTTATGCACGTATTTATGCTCTCGTAGAAAAGTTATGTTGCTTTTTGGTTTGTTTTTTCTTGCAAAAAATAACACGTTTTTTAAAGACCATCTCCGCAGAGGTTTAGACGGCAATTCGAACTCGGCTACCTCAAAACATACTAGACAACCCCGAGCTCGGCTTCATAGCTCCAGAACAAAATGTTGTACAGGTGCATTAGAGGGGGGTAGGGGTAATGTCTAATACTAACTCTTGTTAGGAATGAATCGATTCCGTCGTAAACCACTAGAATCGTGATTTCAGCAACTGTTCGTTTTATGTACTAATCGATACGGCAATATCGGCATATACTTCCGCCAGGAACGCTATATAGATATCTTAGCAAGGGTTAGAACAAGGGGGTGGGGTACTAACATCGTAGAAGGGACCAACTTTCTATCACAATTCTAATATACATCCAATCGAATTTCATACATCTATAACATATTGGATATTTTACATTCCTAATTTTATTTGGTGTATTTTATGACGTAAGGATATGTCATTGCTAGAAAATGCTAGAAAGGGGGTGGGTAATACACTGTAGAAGGAAGCTCCTAGTCATATTTTCTAAATTATTTACTCCAATCGTATATCTCCATTTACAATTAAACCAGGATAACGACACCTTCATATTTAGTGTTCCGTTATTCTATGACGTAGGATATTTCGTGCTAGAAAGTGGCTACAATAAGGGGGGCGGTGGCCATCTCATACTTAGTGAACCATTTCTTATTGCACTTTGCTATGACACACTATCGAGTAGCTCCCGTACCGAATAACATAGGGGTGATCCTAAATGATTCTTTGGTGCTATTTTCTTCATTCATATTGTGTTCGTCATTAACGTGAGCTAACGAGACTTTAGTAATTTATATAGCCTATTAAGAGGATTAGAATATACGCACTTATAGAATATTAAGATAGCGTGACCTTTTCTCGGCTCTCGGGCGGTACGCCTTTGCAGTGTACGAAAAATTTATAAGGGCCATCTTTTATATGACCTTTCGGTTTTTGCGGTTAGATAAGAAGGTTCCAAATCTCATTATTTCTACTAGATTTAGGAGGGATATACATCTTTCTAATAGATGAAAAATTAATAATTTATTTTTAATTAATATATATTTGACGAAGTTTTATTTGTATATATATAAAAATTAATAATTAAGCAAACTTATATATATTTATAAAATTAGTCATATACTTGGTTATACGGGTAAGTTCCTATCTTATATCTATTTATATATATTAGTAGTGATAGGTCTTACTATATACTTATATATCACATCGTTTTGTGAACAATTTGTTAGCCAGAGTTTTCGTTTCGTTTCGAAAAAACTTATCGTACAAGCGACTCGCCTCGCTGATATTTGGCGTTTAACCAAATTCACCTATATATGGATATATTATATATATATATATATATATATATATAGTAATATAATTATATTATTATATATTATTTATAATAAGATATAACATATATAAATATTAATATATATGGGAATATATAAATATATTTTGTACTAGAAGAGAAATTTCTAGTAGATAATTGTGCTGTGGGAAAATGTCAGATGCACCCCTTATAAAGTGTACGATGAACCGCCCCTGCAGTTTCAATATATATATAATTATATATATATATATATATAGTATATTATATATTATATATATATATATATATATATAGTATATTATATATATTATATATGTATATAGATAAAGATGTTAAATGAATGTGCACTTTTTCAATGTTGCTAAGGACACAAGAATTAGAAGTGTTAATTTTGATATATATATATATATATATTATACTGAAAATTTGTTTAAATAGGTATGATATATTTTGTAGTTTATCTATATATATATATAGTATTATATATATATATTATATATATAATATATATTTATATATATATATATAATATATTCTATGTATTATATAGTATATATTACACACAAGCCACTGAGTAAAGAAGTAATTCCAACAAATGGAATCTTTAAAAGGAATGAAATTATCACGTGATCTCAAACACTGCAATTAATTAAAACAAATTACTTTTTTTTCCCTCAATCTTTTGTTCTTGATTGTGTGGCGTGAAGAAACTTCATTATCGGAGAGAAGGTGAGGAAATAATGCATCTTTCTCATGGAATTCACTTGCTCTATCTTTTAAAGTTTAATTTCGCGTAAAAGGAAACAATTCTTATTTTAATTGCACCTGGTTTTCAAAGGGTGTGTCTTCAACCCAAAAGAAATGCTACTTTGAATCCGAACTGAACTAATGCTCCAGACCCAATGACTAATCTTTTTGTTCTTGTCATGCTAATATTTACTGTCCCACTTTACCAATACTGAACTTCCCTTGTGTTACCCTTCTCTATGATTTAAAAAATTATATATATATATATATATAATAAATAAGAATTTATTCTATAATAATTATATATATATTATATATATATATATATATATTATATATATTATATATATATTATTATATATATATATATATATTTTAATATTATATATTATATTTATATTATATATATATATATTTATATTTCCTCTCTATATATATATATATATATATATATATATATATATATATATTATATATTATATATATATTATATATATAATATATATATATATTATATATATTATATATATATTATTATATATATATATTTATATATATATATAATATAGTTATATATTGGGTTAAAACTACAACTTTTGGTTTTAAACCACAACTCATATCTCAAAACTACAAATAGATACAGGAAAAAGGAATACATTGGTGGGGAATCCTGGTAACATTTTTAGTGCGGAATATTATATATTATATATATATATTATATACTATTTATATTATATATATTATATATTTATTATATATTATATATATATATATATATATATTATATTATATTAAAAAAAAATTATCTCAAAAACTACCAATAGCTACAGCGAAAGAATACTTTTTGAAATCCTTGTAAAATTTTATAGTTAGGAAAATGTAAAAAAAAAATAAATAAATAAATAAAATAAATATTGGCTATTTTTTTTTTTTAGGAGCAGGGGACATAATATATATATATATTATTTTTTTATATTAATATATATATTATATATTATATATATATATATATATATATATATATATATATATATATATATTATATATATAATATATATATATAAATATTAAATATATTATTTGTAACAGTATTACACGGCAATGTAGGGGCTTCGAGCCCAACTGGGAACACAGGGGGGGACGTTTTCCATACCCCGTAGGGGAGGGGCGGAGGAACCCCCGTGACACCCAAATACCAAAGGGGGGGGGGTTCCGGAGACCCCCCGGAGGGGGGGAATTAGTCCTACCCCGTAGTTCCCCGGAAGGCCGAGAGACCCCGACTCCTGCCATCGGTGCGGTATACCCTTGGGGTTTTCTTTAGTAAAAAAAAAAAAAGCAAAATTTAATAGAAAGTCTATTTATTTTAACGAGTAACCAATAAAAGGTCTCTAAATAGGCTCTCTAATCATATTACCTATAATGTATTAACAATAATTTTTTTTTTATTTTTTTCTTTTTTTACATTTCCTACATGTAAGATTTACCAGGATTCCAAAATGGTATTCCTTTTCGCTGTAACGCTATTGTAGTTTTTTAGATATAATATTTTTTTTTTTTTTTTTTTTTTTTTTTTTTTACAAATATTTTCCTCACAAAAATTGCTTAATTGTCTGGAATAGATTCCAACAATTGTATTCCCTTTTTCCCCGTATCTATTTGTAGTTTTTGAGATTATTTTTTTTATAGTTTTCTTTAGTTTCACCATATAATATATATATATATATTATATATATATTATTATATATTATATATATAATATATATATTATATATATATATATAGGTTATGTTATTATTATATATTATATATATATATATATATATATATATATATTAATATTATATATAATATATTATATTTATATATATATATATATATATATATAATAAATTATAATCTTTTGTATCCCTGCTCTTATCCTACGGAAGAGGGCCTACCCTGAATATTGCGCCCACAGCAGGCGGGCCAAAGATCTGGTTAAAGAAGCATATTGTCGTTAGTCTGGTTAAGGACATCTTTGATAGTGGGAAAAGGAGCATTATGAATTTTGAATTTATATTCGTGAAGGGAATGGCAGTGCCCAGAGCGGAAACGAGACAGCATTACGGGGCTTTAAAGGTTCTAAATTTATTCTGTAGAGAATATTACGGGGTGAACGTACTTAATTGGTAATATTTGGAGATCGTTCTTTGAGTTGTGAATATCTTTCTTAGTCTTGTTTTCTCATGCTCTTTTTGGCAATTTTGCAAAAAAAAAAAAAAAAAATGCCAATTAAAACATTGCTTCTTACTCTTTCTCTATCCTAATTACTCCTGACGGTATTACAACTCTTTTACTTTCTCATAAAAATGCTACTCTCATAACTTTGTTTCGAATTCCACTTACTCCAACACATTTATGCTTAAAATTGTAATTTATTCTAAAGGTTTGATTTCTACTCTCTCTGACCTAAATACTGAGAAAACGTACAGTTGAACGGTATTTCATCTTTGATTCTTCAAACTTGTGTTTCTGAGCTTCCTCCCTACCTTTGTAAACTATTTATACATTGACTATGCCGATTAATTTTAGCCTTTCCTCCTTGTTAGAAGCATGCATTCATTCAACCTGCACCAAAAAAGGAGAACCATCTTATCTCTCTGACTATCTTCATATTGTTTTTACCTCTTTTTTTCAAAGCTTGCGAATTTATCTTTGAGTCAACTTTGGAAACATTTTAATTCTTTTATTCTTATCTCAGATCGCATGCATTATTTCCACCTGATTATTCGTTCTCTGCTCTTAGGCATTTTGGGGAATCTATTGTTGAAGCAATAGACATATCAAAAAGCTTTCGAAATAGAGTCTACCTTAACGCTTTGATTCCTAAAGATCTCTCTGATTTTCTTTCCAGTTGTTCTATGGTAGTTGTTGTAGACAACCACAGTTCATCATTAAAAGCTAATAATAGTGGTATTCCTCAGGGATTTGTTCTATTCCCAATTTTTTTACTTTTTAGTAATTACTTTCTATCTCTTCATTATATATTCACTCCTATGCTGACGACGGCCCTGTTATGTTATAAGAATGGGTTATTTTTATTTTTATTACCAGATCGGTAGGAAATAATGTATTTATTAATTTTTAGTGGTAAAACATTACTTTTAAGATGCTAAAAATAAAATAATAGACCTCCAAATTTCATATTAAATAACATTTGTCCATGAACGTAAATATCAATTCTAGCGACTCCAAAAGATTTTGACCGATTTTCATGAAACTTATATGAAACGTTTAAAATGATTTGCAAAGAAAGAAAAACGTATTAAAAAAGTTCAAGAGATTAGCCTGAAAAAACTTATGAAATCTCCAAATTTCATATTTAAATCCCATTTACTGCCAAATGGTTCTTTTTTATATAAATTTTTTGAAGCACCATTTTTTTTTACAGGTAACCATCACTCACGGGCAGAGCCCTTTTCGAGGAGTGGGAAAAATAATAAAAAAATAATTATAATGGAAAACCCACCCAATCCCAAGCCTAAGGCAAATCTCTGAGGTGACCGCAGACGGAAAACTTGAAGAGAGGAAGATTAAATACAACAGGAAAAAACAGATGAAGGCAGAGAGTTCCACAGGAGAGAGAAGGCTGGAAAGAAGGAGGTACCATAACAAACAAGTCTGGAGTTATCAATATTCACAAAAGATTCTTGAGAAAGCAGGGCGCACCTTGTGCTACTAGGGCTACACAATGGTGGCTGAATGCGTAAGGCCAACTCCCTGAAGCACATGCCGTTGCAGTACCTATATAAAAGAGATAGAACACTATTGTCACGTCGCATAGATAGAGAGTCAAGGGAGTTAGAAAGTAGGTTACCCTTTATTAATCTTTTAGCATTAGAATCAACCTTATCCAATAGAAGGGTGAAACTGGAACTCCCCAAATGTGGAAACAGTACTCCATTATCTACATAAGACCCTATTAAATTTGGAGTAACTGCTCGTAAAAAAAAAAAATCCCGCAACCTGAGCAGAACCCCCAGCTACTTTAAGGCCACCGCAGAAATTGTTGTGATGTGAGGTTTCCAAGATAGTATATTATTTATGCTTAGACCAAGAATATTTATGTTGTTCACAGGTGAGACGGGAGAGCAATCAAAAAAATAGGAAAGTTAGGAGGTGTTTTTGAGAGGGAGATGTGAAGAAGTTGAGTTTTTAAAGAGTTAAATTTCACAAGGTTGAGGTTACCCCACCGGAAAATCCCATCCAGATCGGCAAGAATTGAATTGGAAACCTGAAGTTGAGAAGCAACTCTAGAAGCGAAAGAGGGAGCAGATTTAAAATGAGTGCAAAATGAGGAGTTGAGTCATCAGCATAAAAATGAACAGAGTTAGATGAGGTGCTGAAAAGATCGTTAATTAAAAGTAAAAATAAAGTTAGAGATAAAACAGAACCTTATGGAACACCACAGTTAACAGGAAATAAAGAAGAGGTTGCTCCATCAACAAGTGCTGATATGGAACGATCTGAGAGAAAACTAGACAAGAGTAAGCAAAGAGAAGGAGGAAACCCGAAGAAAGGAAGTTTAGATAACAGTGACGTATACCATACCCAGTCAAAGCTTTGAATATGTCAAGCACCACTACACATGACTCCCCATAGTTCCTAAGGGTAGAAACCATAAATCAGTGAGATAGGAAAGAATGTCACCAATTGATCTCGAACGTCGAAAACCATACTGGTGATCTGCAAGGAGAGAATGAGATTCCAGATGATCCAGGAAATGAGAGTTGAGGAGAGTTACAAAGATTCTAGATAGAATACAGGGAAGAACTATAAAACGATAGTTAGAAGGATCAGAGCAACTACCCTTCTTTGTAATCGGTTGAACATATGCTCTCTTCCAGCACTAATGGAAAGTGTTAGAATTAAGGCAAAGAGAGTAGAGTCGAAGGAGGACAGGAGCCAGTTCGGAAGCAGACTCTCTCAAAACACGAGAAGGAATGCCGTCTGGGCCACTAGCCTTCCAAACATTAATATATCTCACTCATCTCAGGATCTCATACACCCGATCATGTGAAATCACGGGCAGAGCCATGGGATACCTGGGAGGAGGAGCAGGAGGAAGGTTGCCAGAATCATCCAGGGTGGAATTAGATGAAAAAAGGAGGCCGAAGAGATTAGCCTTTTTAAAATGAGTAATAGCTGCAGATCCGTCAGAGCGAATAAGGGGAGGAAAGGCAGATTTACAAAAGTTAGAGATATTTTTGGGAAGGGACCATAAATTTTTATCAGTAGGAGATCCAAGAATGTCAGCGAACTTCTTTTTGGTGAAAGCACGCTTAGTCTGACGAATAATATCCCTGCAAAGATTCCGAGTTAAACGAAAATTAGCAAGAGGGATAGGAGAAGGAGAGTTTTTCCATTTCCGGTAGGCATTGTCTCTATTCAGAAGAGCACGAGAACAGGTGCCATCGAACCACAGATTATGAAGAGAAAAAGATTTAGTAGAAGATGGAATGAACCTGCTCATTCACACAGAGATTACGGCCCCTACTTTCTCAGCAGGCACCGAAGCGCCCTCCGAATCAAAACAGGATTCATACCAATGGTAGATAACAAAGAAAAGACGCAATGCCTCATAAATAACCCAATTAAAGTGCCAGAAAGTACGTTTAGGGCATGGTAGAGCTGCTGGAGAGAAAGTGTTATAATTAAGAACTACAAGATTGTGGTCAGAGTTACATACAGAAGGGAAAGTTGAGTATTTGTACCAAGAAGGAGAAGTAGTGAAGCACAGGTCAAGAATGTTCAAGAATTGGTTATGACGATCTGGGATGTATGTAGGTTCCTTAATCAGATGTTCTAGTTGTTCTAGAATGCTGAATGTTCTGACATCTTTCCCTCCTGTATCAGTATGAGAATAGCCCAACTACTTACTGTGGTGTATATTGAAGTTCCCTAAGTAGAAGACCTCGGAATTTTGATGAGAAGTAACAGTCTCAAGAGAACTAGAAGATATTTAAAAAGAACCGGAAAATCTGTTTTATTAGGAGAGTAGTAGCAGAAACACTAGATAATAATTGTAGTAGGAAGAAAGAATTTAAGCCATAGAATTTCACAGTTAGGAGATTCTAGGTTTCGAGACGTGTTACATGAGTATTGATGTTTATATAGGCAAAGACTCCACCATTTAGTCTGAAATTATGAAAAAAGTTGTAGTTAATATCTCAAACTGCAACTATATGTTTATTAGAGAAAGAATCCCTGTATAGCTGGGTCTCAGATAGAAGTAAAAAGTTAGGTTGAGAGTTAAGTGACACTCTACACTCTACAGATTCGAAGTTAGCGTCTAGACCACGGACGTTGGGGAAGTCAATAAAAAATCCCTGTCACACTCACCCCACACATCTACTCAATCCACACACTCACACTCACAAACACAAACACAAGCGGTCGTACACTCGCAAGACGGTTAAAACTAATGTTAAAACGAAGAAAAACAATTGAACTAATACATGATAAAACAAAACTTAAATTTAATAAAACTAAAATTTATTGAAAGCTGAACTTTTAAATTTCTGCTAAAAAACTGACACACCTAATATTAGGTTTAAGTTCA
>JABUQX010029693.1:25000-31078 GCA_015478945.1 Trachelipus rathkii
TCTTCGTAGCCGTATCGCCACTATATATATATATATACTAATATATATAAAAGCCCACAAACTTTACTATGCATTCACACTATATACTAAAAGTATAACAAACTGACAACGAAATTCTTTTCTCACTAATTTTAATAAAATTTTTAATTCTCGCAATGTCCTCTTACTTCTAATTTAAAGTTAAACATATTTTATTTGCATTTTAAATATAGTTTTAGAAGCTAAAGTACTAAAAATGCTATTGTTTATTAATTATTATTATTATTATTTATTATTATTATTATTATTTATTATTATTATTTTATTATTCTTATTATTATTATTATTTTTATTATTTTTTTTTATTTATTTTTTTTTCAAAGAAAGATATTGTAGAATCTGAAGACCAATAAATTAATATAATGAGGTTTTGAATATAATATATATATATATATATATATATATATATATATATATCTATATATATTATATATATATAAATATATTATATATATATTATATATATAAATTATATATATAATATATATATACTATATATATATAATATATATTATTATACAGAGGTGGGCACCCCCGCTCATTTAAGGGTAGTCCGCTAGCGCACCTCCCCACCTCGAGAAAACGTAGTCCGCTAGCGCCCCTCCGCACCTATTCAGACCCTCAAACCTCCGCTATCGCAAGTCCCGGCACGTCCCGCACGGTCCTCGGCTAATAATCGTGCGACTTCCCAAAAAGGTTTTTAATATAAATACTAAATAGTATATATCTTTACAAAAAAATTTTATTTATAATATTGATAATGAAATAATGAATGATATTTACAAATCTCAAGATTTTCCTCTTCCTCCCCAATGTCTTCTTCAAAGGACAAGAAATCCATATTACCTTTCAAAACGATTAGCTGCTCAAAATTAAAGCAGTTAAGGCTGACCTCTTTGCCTCAACATATCCCCCCACCAATACAATATTCGCTCTACAGGCAGCAGAACTAGGGACGAGGTGTAATTATAATTTTATCGAACAAGTTCAACAAATTCTGCCTATCGCTGAAAGGGAAAGAGTCCTGGTGAGAGGAGTGCCTGTGTTTAGTTTTCGCTCCAGCAGTCCATCTGCTAATTTAAGCGTCATCACCTAAATCATTCTGCTTCCCTTCTGAAATATTTGACCACCCTGTCCACCCTAAGAAAGGTCTATTTCGCCAAGACTTTAGTAGAATCCATGAAAGCCTCGACGCCTGCAGAGTCAATGCTAATGCTACGTATCCAGCATCGGTAGCCTATATATATAATATATATATTATATATATATATATTATATATATATATATATTATATAATAATTATATATATATATATATCTATATATATATATATATATTAATCAATTCTGTGTAAAACCTCTCAAAATATCAATATATTATAATTATATATAATTTATATAATATAATATATCTATATAATTATATATATATATATATAATATAATATATTATATATATGTATATATATTATATATATACATATATATATTATATTATATATATATATATATATATATTTATAATATAATATATATATTATATATAGTTTATATATATAATATATATATTAATTATATAATATATATATATATATATATATATTAAATTTTTAAATTTACTTCTTCTATTTAAGATATAATATATAATAATATATTATATATATATAATATATATATATACAATATATATAAATATATATATATATATATATATATATACTATATATATATAATATATATATATATATATATATAATATATATTATATATATATTATATATATATTACATATATATATATATATATAATATATATATTATAATATATATATATATATATATATATATATATATTAATTAATTATAATTCTATAATATATATATATATATATATAATTATTTGGGTTTTGCACAGAATTGATTTAGATATTGCCCAGTTATTATAGTAATAATATAATTAATTAAAGTTATAGATGAGGGTAATAGCCATTCAGTCTATAAAATCAATTTAAATGTTATTTATTATATATGGTACCTTTAAGGAGGTTGAGATTGGTTTTGGAAGTTTAATTATTAAAAAACAATAAGTCTAGGCCTAAAAGCACATAATTAGTTACTAAACTTAAAATCGAAATTAATATTTCCTTTATTAAAACCAATAGAATTCTTAATAACGTAAGACTATAACTTCATTTTTCAAAAAGGTGCGAACAAAATAGCGGAAACTTTTTTTTATCCGCACGTGCAAGTCGCTAATTTTCCCTGACGTCCTCCGCCGCTCCGCATGTCCGCACCTATTATGGTAGTCCGCTCGGAGCGGAATAGCGGACTAGCGGACTAAAAAGCGGAAGTGCCCACTCTGAATATATATATACTATATATATATATATATATATATTATATAATATATATATATATAGTTTAATATATATATAATATATATAATTAATATATATATATATATAATATATATATATTATATATATATCTATATATATTATATATAATATATTTTATATATATTATATATATATATATATATATAATATATATATATATATATATATATAAATAATTATATAAATTATATATATATATATATATATAATATATATATATATAATAATATATATATATATATAATAATATATAATATATATAAGGACCCCAGCCCGTAAGCGGCGGTGTCAAGTGTAATATATATATATTATATATATATATATATATATATAATATATATATATTATATTATATATATATATATATATATATATATATTATATCATATATATATTATATATATATATATTATATATATATATATATATATATATATAATACTTACACTTTACAAACTTTTACAACCGCTCCCAGGAAGGGTCAAGAACCTGTAAGGGGACCAAACACCTTCCCATGATCTATTCCTCTATCTTCCAAAACTCCATCTTCCCTCAGCTCTTGCATCGACGGCAATCCATGTCTTCTCAATGAGTTCTCGCAACCGAGCTCTCCCATTCTCTTCTAGGTCTTCCCTCTTGGTCTCCGTTCCTCCGGTCTTCCACTCTCACTCTTTCTTGGTCATCTTACCCCTTGCAATCCTCTCTCCAGGTGGTCCGCAGCACCCTCAATCTGGCTGCAATCCATTTTAATTCAATATAGCCTTCACTCTAACCTCCTCTCTTATTCTTTCGTTTCTATGTTTGTCTCTTCTAGTCTTTCCCATTATCGCTCTCAAAACGTACATCTCCGCCGCCTGTATTCTACTATCCCACTCTTGTGGTTATACTCCATGTCCCTCTGCCATAACAGTAAAAAATGGTGTTAACACAACGTTCAAATATCCACACGTTTTGCAACCCTCCTCACTCATTTGTCCTTTCTTTCAGTATGGGATACACTACTCTTACAGCTCCCATACTGAGCTATCCTACTTATGATCTCTTGTACATTTCCTCCCCCTTACAAATAGTTCACTCCAAATACTTACATATCTCCACCATCTTTTATCTCAGTTTTTTCTCCACTCTAATTCTCCAACTCTCTCCCTCCTTCCTTCTCTACTGACCACCATGATCTCCCGTCTTTTCTGTGATAGTCAAAACCGCCTCTCTAAGCCCTATTCGCAAAAACACTATCTCCCTCTCAACCTGTCATCCGCATAAGCCAAAATATCACCGTACCAAATCTCTAATATCCTCTCTCACCTTCCTTATCACATTACATCCAGATATGATACAAACAAAATTGGTGACAAGACGCTTTCTTGTTAAACCCCTGTTCTCACTCGACCATTCCTTTCTCATATTTTGGTCCTTGACAGTTACATTTACTATTCCTTATAACAAAACTCTCAGCAGCTCCTCTTCAACTTCTACTTCTCTGCATATTCCTCTCTCCAGCCTCTCCCACAAGTCTCTCTCTAGGCACTGAATCGAAAGCTTTCTTCAGAATCATGAAAGCCTATATATATGCCGTTTGTTGGTATTTCCCATAAACCTTTTCCAACATAATTGTCAGAGGCAAAAAGAGATCGTCGTGCTTTCTGTTCTTTTTCTATATCGCTTGCCTGCTCTTCCCCTCCTCCCCTAGTGCTTGGCATTCCTAAACTTCTATACTTCGCCTTCACTTCCTCATCCACATGGTCTGGTTGGGCACAGGCGTAATATACAACACCAAGGAAATTCCTTAGTAGTTAACACAAAAGCCAGTCTCGGCACTGTACTCCCTCCTAAAAGAACCGCATATCCCTTTCCCACCATTATACATATAAAAAGAACACTTAAGGCCATACAACCAAAAA
Source organism: Trachelipus rathkii (assembly GCA_015478945.1). Lineage (NCBI taxonomy): Eukaryota > Metazoa > Arthropoda > Malacostraca > Isopoda > Trachelipodidae > Trachelipus > Trachelipus rathkii. Next base: position 29,339 of record JABUQX010029693.1, read on the forward strand.
AAACAACAAAACAGTCAGGACCCAACAAAAACACCGAAGAAAAAAAAAACAGAAGCAACCACAACCAAACACACTAACCTTACCAATAAATGAGAGCGAGGAAGACGAATTGCATATATCGTCAATTATATAGTGCACTTTCTGTTAACATAGGGCCAAGGGAAATCCGGAGACCTGAAAACTACCATGCGAGACAAATTTCCTTTGATAATGGCAAAACCATCATGGGGCCTAGTAGTTCTCGAAGAGTCCAAACTACCGGGGACCTATTAAAAGCAAGCAGTCATTAGCGATAAAATCAGTAATCTATAACACGTATAAGCATCAGACTCGCGTCACCCTTTCTTTTTTGCCCTTCTTGTATCATATAATCAATATCGAATTTGGTATCTACCAATGGGTTCAGTGGTCCCCCATCTTCCACCCCGGTTTACCAATTACCCCCTTCTTCATCGCTTTCAGAGTCAATCGGCTTCTAAGTCCTTCCATAGGTTGATTCATCTTTTTCCGCGGCTCCTGCATCTTCCTCTTCGCTGGCTACCCATCTCTTCTCCCGTCCTTCCCTCCGCCCGTGGTTCGATTCACATCTTAGAGTTCCGGTCTGAACGTACTGGCCGTAGCTTGCCGTGCCGATCGTCCTGTGTTCTAAGTCTATTGATTTCACACCAAAATTCTCCCCAGGCCTTGCTTGATGCTTGATCGTTTCGCAGCACACTTTCCTCTTTGATCCTCGTCCCCTTCTCGGTCGTCGTCCCCTCTCGATTCTCCGGTCGCTCGGGGTGGCTGCGTGCTGTGGGGCCGGTGCTCTTCCCCCGACGGACGTCGTATCTCTCATCTCTGGTCGGTCAGATCTCAAGTCATCATGCCTTTGGAGAGTTTGGATCTCGAGGTGGATAATGGTCATACAGAGGTGGAGATTGTAAGTATGTCATCTCGGCGGGGTAATTGTAGGTGGGGAGGAGTAGAGAAGACCGGAAGTGTACAGAGTGAATTTAAATACAGGGCGGAGATCGTACGTTTTGAGAGCGATAATGGAAGATCAGGTGAGAATCTCCTCATAACGTCGATAAGAAAGAAAACAGGAGTTATCGAGTCACTCGGCCTATTACTCTTTCGCTCAATCTATCAATGGATGGAGAGCGGGACTCGGTCTGCGTCGATTCGCAAGGTTCTACATCTCTCGTCTCTCGTCATACCTATAGTAGGATTTAATAAGTAGGAGTACCATCGAGGGAAGAGACTAAAGATGTCGATATAGAACTATAGTAATGCAGTGGAAGTCGGGTGGAGTATATAATCTTCATCTTCTTAATATATAGTAAAGTAATGGATTTTGTACGTCGTTATTAAATAGTACATAGAGATATATAAAGCTATATTAAGGAATATAGAAGGATAGCCTCCTTAGCCAAGATCCAATAACTCGCGCGTGATCACCCTAGAAAAGGCTGAACATATCAATCACGAGACAACTCCAGCATGACATGGAATAAGTTAGATTACCTCTTCTGACTATCTCGCTACACACATAAAATACTTTATAGTAATGAAGGGATACCCACTACCTCTCTGAGACACATAGAATCACAAACCGTCCTTATAAGACCACACTCAACTGTGCATCCCAAGGCCTCGATTACCCCCAATCGGCTGACCGAATTGCCCTCTCTAAACATTGAAAAATTTAAAAAGAAAGCATAAACAAATGATGAGAAAGACAATATCGAAGCAAATGATACC
>JABUQX010029694.1:0-5000 GCA_015478945.1 Trachelipus rathkii
TTGTAATGACGAATCCACTTTATTAAGGTTTTTGCAGTATTAGAAACTGATTTTGGAACAAAACATTTGCGATAAATGTCATTCCAACTGTTATATCACGAAAATTGTTGACAAATTCAAATTTTACTGTACTACTAAAAATTGTGGATGCCGATATACCGTTTCGCCCACAAATTTTTGGTTTGCCAATATAAGACTAAGTTATAAGGATTCACTTTTCACGATGTATTTTTTTGTTAAAGAAACTATTACACACATTTATGTGGTCAGGAAATTGAGCCACAAAGACCGGTTTAGGCGTTCTGGGAAGCCCCTATTGCGAGGCATTATCTTTAATCCCCTTGGAGTAATATATATAATATTATATATATATATTATATAATTATATATATATATATAATATAATATTATGATATATATATATATATATACTAGTATATATATACCTATAATATATATATATAAATAATACTATATATATATATAAATATATATATATATAGTATAGCTACTCATATTGGCATTAGCATACTACATAAGGGGGAGTCATAAAATCCATTAAAATTAGAGCATAGTTCGGCCCTTTCCTAAATACATTAGGTTACGCCTAGTTGGCCCTTCCCATAAAACCCATAAGGTAGGCCTGATGGCGGGCTTTCTAAATCCTTAGATTAGGGCCCGAGTTGGGGGCTTATCTAAAACCGATAGGTTAGGGCCTAGGTTGGAGCTTTCTAAATCATTAGGTTAGATCTAGTTAGGTTGGCTTTTATAGTTTAGGTTAGGAAAAGTTTGGTTAGGTACACACATATTTAATATATATTATATATATATATATATATATATATATATATATATATATTATATATATTATATATAATATATAGATATATATATATATATATGTTATATACTATTATATAGTATATATATATATATATAGAACTATATATAATATATATATAAATATATTATATATAATATATATATATATTAATATTATATATATATATATATTATATATATATATATATATTAAGAATCGATATATCGATATTTATCGATATATCGAATATCAAGGTCAGACGAAAGTTTCAGTTATATATAATATAATATATATATATATATTATATTATATATATAATATATATATATATATTTATATATATATACTATATATATATATATATATATATATATATATATATATATTAATATATATATATATATATAATATATATATGGGAAAGTCCAGTTTAGGTAATGTTATCAGACTATCGATTGTTGTTTTTTCCGATAATCGTAAGTTTTCGGATATCATTGTTACCCATGTATATAAGTATAAATTGTTCGAACACGTAAGAGTGACATTGGCTTCAGCTAAATTTACATAAAATAATTTTTCAAAAAGGAAATTATTTGTTTATTAAGTTACGTATATATGAACTTAAAATGTTGTTATTAAAATAAATTATGAGAAAATTAAATAAAATGTCAAACAGTATCATAGTAATCACTATATATATATTATATATAATATATTACTATATATATATATATATAGATAATATATATATATATAGATATATATATTTATATAGGGAAAAAATTTACGTTTCAAACGTAACTTCGTTCGTATGTAGAGATACCTGGAGCGCGTGACGTCATAGTCTAACGTCAGAGTCTTTGTGCGTCACGTTATATTGTGACGTCACAAGTAGCGTAGTTCCTTCTCGTGAGATATATATATATATACTATATATAATATAGTTATATATATATATATATTATATATATATATATATATATATAATATATATATAATATATATATATATATATATAATATAGATATATATCTATATATATTAAATATATATAAATATATATATATAATTATATAATATATATATATATATATAATATATATATATATATATTATATTACTATATAATATAATATATATATATATATATATACTATATAATTATTTTTTAGTAATATATTATACGTATACGATTATTAATATATATACATATATATATAATATATATATATATATATATATATATATATAAATATAATATATATATATATATATATATATATATATATATATATATATATATATATATATATATATATATATATAAATATATATATATATATATATATTAATATATATATATATATATATATATATATATATATATATTTATATAATTATATATATATATATATAGATATATAATATAATAATATATATATATATTATATATATATATATATATTATATTATATATATTATATTATATATATATTATAATATATAATATATAATATTATTATATAATATTATATATATATATATATAATATTATAATATATATATAATATATAGTATATTGATAGTGGGCAAGCCGAGTAAGGATGGCTTGATGTGGCTATTACTAATATATATATTAATATATATATGATATATATATATTATATATATATATATTCATCATCGTGTGTGAAATATATATATATATATATATATATATATATATATATATATAATAAGTAAAATATACATACTATATATATATATATATAGTATATATATATATATATTATAATATATCATATAATACATTATATATATATATATATATATATATATATATATATATATAATTCAACCTGTTGTCTACCTTACACACATTATACATATCTAAACTTAAAAGGCGTACTATACTAGGAACTAAGCCTCATGGATCGCTCGTCTGCCCCAACGGAGACCTAACACTGGATTTATTGTGGATTCTGTCAACGCAGACCTAAACCTAGATTTACTTGTGGTTGCCCCCAACTAAAACTAAACCTAGACAGTTTTTTAAGTAAAAAATTGGAAATATTTAACTTGAATTAAGAAAAATAAATTTTTATAAAAACAATAAGAATATATATATATATACAAAGGTGGGCACCGTTAATGAGAAAGTTAACGTCGTTAATTCTTAATCGTTAACAAAAAAAATTAACGGCGTTAATCATTAAAGCGTTTATCGGTAAAGAATGTAGCGGAAGTTAACGTTAATCGTTAACGTTAACTTCTTTCAATTTTTTTTTTTTTTTTTTTTTTTTTATAACAGTTATCACCACCACTCACGGCAGAAGCTATCCAAGGATGGGATGTTGCACGCCCAAAATTCATGCGCTTAGCGCAAAAATACGCCGTGACAATAGGCGGCCAGGCTATAAAACGTGAGGGACTTATAATGACAGGCAGGCGAAACACAGAAGATGGAAGAGAGTTCCACAGAACAGTGGTGGAAGGAAAAAAAGGAAACACCGCAGCAAACTAGCCTGGAGTTACCAATATCTACACAAAACTCGTGACACAGATACAGCACCCTTGTGCTACTATGGCCGTCGTAAAGGTGGTTGTACGCGAGTGGTAAGTTCCCTCGAAACCTGCCGCTGCGGTACCAATAGAAAAGAGATAAAGCACCAACATACGATGGCCGCAGAAGATTGAGAGTATATTCAAATGAACTGGAAGTACATAACAGTTTATATAGCCTTTTGTGCTTTTTGGACTCGGACCCATGTCAAAGCCGGGGTTGAAACCAGAGCCGCCCCCGATTGAGAACAGTACTCTATTACCAAAGCCGGATGAGGACCCTTGTATAGCTGGAGTAACTGAGAGAGGAAAAAAAGTCTCGCACCCGTCTAAACAGAACTCCCAGTTTCTTTGAGGCCGCCCCAGTAACCGTTGTGATGTGAGGTTCCAAGACATTGATTTGTCGATGAGAATCCAAGGATGTTTATATATTTTCAACAGGAGAGACGAAAGAACCGTCAAAAGAGATAGGGAAAGTTAGAAGGTATTTTAGAGAGGGAGATTTGTAAAGTTGGGTTTTTAAAGAATTGAATTTCACAAGGTTGAGACGACCCCACGCGGAAATTCTATCCAGATCAGCAAGAATGGACAAGATCTAGCTAAGACGAGAGGCAATTCTAGAAGTAAAAGATGGAGCAGAATTGAAATGAGTTGAAGATTGAAGGGTCGAGTCATCGGCATGTGAGGTTTTATACGAGTTAGATGTGCAGGGAGAAGATCATTAATGAAACAGAGGAATAAAGTAGGAAGTATGAAGACAGAACCCTGAGGAACACCGCTATTGACAGAAAAAGAAGGAGAAGTCGCTCCATCAACCATAGCCGATGTTTAGCGAACTTTGAAAGAAAGCTAGACATAAGTTAAGCAAAGAGAAGGAGGAAAGGAGGGAAGCTTGGAGAGCAATGATGCGTGCCATACCCGGTCAAATGCTTCTGGATATGTCAAGCGCCACTACGCAAGTCTGCCAGTAGTTCCTAAGAGCGGAAAACCATACAATCGGTAAAATAGGAAAGTATATCGCCAGTAGACTGACACTCTCCTATTTCGAAAGAACGGAGAATGAGATTCCAGAGACTGGTTCTAAAAGTGAGAGATTATACGAGAGGGTTCAAAGATCTTAGATAGATACAAGTGAGAGCTTAGGGCGATAGTTGGAAGGATCAGAGCGGCTTCCTTTTTCGCGTAATAGGTTGGCTGTGCTGCTTCCAAACACTGAGGGAAAGTGCTAGTATTGAGGAATAGAGAATATAGTTGAACGAAGGGTGGGTCAGCACGCTTAGCACATTCCCTCAAACCTTCGGGTGTTTTTCCAACCCTGTGTTAAACATTACTAAACTGGATAATAACCGAGTAAATATAAACACATTTTGAGCCATTAAGAGGAGCGTTTAGGAAATTTTGAAAAAAAAAAGTTTATCTCTTATCGAAATCGAATCTAATACATTTTAAAATCTGATAAGAAAATGATTTTTAAACCCTAAATTAATAGTTAACGCGTTAACGGACTTGGAAGGGAAAAAATGTTAACTCGTTAATTTAGGTCCGTTACTCTTTCGAAATTAACAAACGTTTAAAAGGTTAACGAAAATTTTAACAAGTTAAGTAACGGATCAAC
>JABUQX010029694.1:12500-20000 GCA_015478945.1 Trachelipus rathkii
ATACACTAACATGACAACGCTAACAGTATTAGTGAGAAGAAACATCTTCAACCTTAAATCAATACTATACATTGTTTTGGTATTAAAAAATAAAAATAATAAATAATAATGAATAAAATTAATAATTAATAATAATAATAATAATAATAATAATAATAATAATATTAATTAAAATAATATATATAATAAGAATAATAATCAATAATCATAAATAATGAATAATAACTAAAAATAATATAATATAATAAATAATAATAAAGATAATTTAATAAATAGTTAAATTTTACAAAATAATTAATAATAATAAATTAATAATTAATAATAATAAGAATAATTAATAATAATAAATAATAATACATAAAATAATAATAATAATCATAATAATAAATAATAATAATAAAATAATCAATAATAATGAATAATAATAGTAAATATAATAATAATTATTAATAATAATATATAATAATAATAATAAATAATAATAATTATAATAATGAATATATAATAATAATAATAATAATAATAGTAATAATTAATAATAAATAATATTAATAATAATAATAATAATAAAATAATAATAATTAATCAATATACTAATAATAATAATAATAATAACAATAAAAATTTAGATAATAACGAATAATAATCGATTATAATAATAATAATGAATAATATAATAATAATTAATATAATAAATAATATATATAATAATAATAATAATAATAATATAAATAATTAATAATAATATAATAAATAATAGATAATAATATAATAATAATAAATAATAATAATAAATAATAATAAAATAAAATAATAATATAATAATAATATTAATAAAAATTATTATTGATTATTTCTATTATGATTAGGTTCATTATTATTATTATTATTATTATTATTATTATTAATTTTATATTATTTATTATTTATTATTATTATTATTATTATTATTATTATTATATTATTATTATTTATTATTATTATTATTATTATTATTATTTATTATTATTACTATTATTATTATTATTATTATTATTATTATTTATTATTATTATTATTAAATAATAATAATAATAATAATAATAATAATAATAATAAATAATAAAAATAATATACATAATAATAATAATAATAATAATAATAAAATAAATAATAATAATAATAATAATAAAATAATAATAATAATAATAATAATAATAATAATTAGGCGGAGATTGATCTGGTCTTCCTCCCCGAGTATTGAGGGAGTGTGCTTCCGTGCTGACCCCCGCCCCTCGCTTCAACTATATTCTCTATTTCTCAATACTAACACTTTCCCTCAGTGTTGGAAGGCACGCACATGTCCAACCGATTCCGAAAAAGGTAGCCGCTCTGATCCTTCTACTATCGCCCTATAGCTCTCACTTGTATTCTAGCGTAAGAGGCTTTTGAAACCTTCTCAACTTTCTCATTTCTGTAGATCATCTGGAAATCTCAATTCACTTCTTTCCGATGCCAGTATAGGCCTTTCGGCGCTCGAGGTCTACTGGCGATATACCTTCCTATCTTACTGATTTATGGTTTTCCGCCCTTAGGAACTACGGGGAGACTTGCGTGGTGGCGCTTGACATATCCCAAAGGCATTTTGACCGGGTATGCACGCGTCACTGCTCTCCAAGCTCCTTCTTTGGTTCCTCCTTCACTTGCTTACTTACTGTCTAGTTTTCTCTCAAAACGCTCAATATCGCTGTTATAATGGGGCGACTTCTTCTTCTTTTTCTGTCAATAGTGGTGTTCCTCAGGGTTCTGTCTTATCTCCTACTTTATTCTTACTTTTCATTAATGATCTTCTCACCTGCACATCTAAACTCTTCCACTTCGTTTTGCCGATGACTCGACCCTTCATTCTTCAAATCATTTCAATTCAATTCTGCTACCTCTTTTACTTCTAGAATTGCCTCTCGTTTTAATCTTTCCGATTCTATCTCGCGCTGATCTGGATAGGATTTCCGGTGGGGTCGTCTCAACCTTGTGAAATTTAATTCTTTAAAAATCCAACTTCTACAAATCTCCCTCTCTAAGACACCTTCTAACTTTCCTATCTCTTTCGACGGTTCTCTCGTCTCTCCTGTTGACAATATAAAATCCTTGGCCTTAACATAAACAAAAAAATGTCTTGGAAACCTCACATCACAACGGTTGCTAGGGCGGCCTCAAAGAAACTGGGAGTTCTTTTTAGACTGCTAGACTTTTTTCTTCTCTTTCCAGTTACTTCATTTTTACAAGGGGCTCCTCCCCCCCCTTTTTGGGGGACTGCTCTTCTATTTTGGGGGGGGCCTCGGTTTTACCCGGCTTTTGGGACAGAGGTCGAGTCAAAGGCCCAAAAGACTGGTATAAACGTGTCCGTACTTTCCACTTCACTTGACCGTCTATCTTTGCGGCGCGATGTTTGGTGCTTATATCTCTTTCTATTAGGTACCGCAGCGGCAGTAATTAAGAAAAAATAAATAGAGACCTCCACCTTTACGACGTCCTCGTAGCACAAGGGGTGCTGTGTCTGCGCATGAGTTTTGTGTGGATATTGGCAACTCCAGGCTAGTTCGCTGCGGTGCTTCCTTCTTTCCTGCCACTTCTGTTCTGTGGAATTCTCTTCCATCTTCTGTGTTTCTTGCTGAATTTAATCTTTCTCACTTTAAGGCCTGCGTCTGTGCTCATATGCGTAATTTGCCCTAGAGGGTGTTCTGAGGCGTGCAAACACCCGCCATTTTAGTTGCAAAACAAATTAACTTCGAAATAATAATAATAAAATAATAATAATAATAAAAATAATAATAATAATAATAATAATAATAATAATAATAATAATAATAATAATAATAATAATAATAATAATAATAATAATATAATATAATAATAATTTAATAATAATCTAATAATAATATTATAATAATAATAATAATAATATTATTATAATATTAATAATTTTGTTACCATAATAATAATAAGATTAATAATAATAATAATTTCATAATAATAATAATAAAATAATAATTAATAATAATAAAAAAAAAAAAAAAAAAAAAAAAAAAAAAAAAAAAAAAAAAAAAAAAAAAAAAAAAAAAAAAAAAAAAAAAAAAAAAAAAAAAAAAAAAAAAAAAAAAAAAAAAAAAAAAAAATTAATAATAATAATAATAATAGGGCCCTTTTCTGTTTTACACAATGGTCAGTTTTGAATTTTTTTTTTTTTTTTTTTAATATATTGCTACTATATGATACCAACAATGAATTTCAGTGGTAACGGACATGATTAAAAAAAATATAGGACCAGTTACGTTTTACGGATCCGTAACTTTTAAATTTTTTTTTTTTTTTTTTAACTAAAGGAATACCCAAGGGTAAACCGCAAAGATGGCAGGAGTCGGGGTCTCTCGGCCTTCCGGGGGAACGACAGGGTAGGACTATTTCCCCCCCCCCGGGGAGGGTCTCCGGAACCCCCGCTCTTTGGTATTTGGGTGTCGCGGGGGTTCCTCCGCCCCTCCCCTACGGGGTATGGAAAACGTCCCCCCCTCTGTCCCCCGTCGGCTCGAGCCCCCTAATTTTTTTTTTTTTTTTGTATTTTAATTTTTTTTTAATTTATTTTTTACATATTTGTAATAAGCTTTATACGCTGATTCCAAATATGTAATTGGTTTTTCTGTAAGTGTCGTACTTTTTGAGATATTTAATTTATGAAAAAAAAAATGTGTTTTTTTGTTTTTTGTTTTTTTTTACATTTATGTAATAAGCTTTATACGCTGATTCCAAATATGTAATTGGTTTTTCTGTAAGTGTCGTACTTTTCGAGATATTTCATTTTTAAAACAATATTTAACAAAAATGTGATTTTTAAAAATTATTTTAAAAATACTTCGAACTTTTGAATCTTGTCGTTACCACTGGAAATCATTGTTTGGTATCAGTATAGTAGCACATGATACTTAAAAAAAACAAAAAAAAAAATTCGTAAACTACAAGATTCTAAAAACACAAGTGATGAGAAGAACACTAAGAATAATAATAAGAATAAAAATCATGTAATTATAATTAATAACAATAATTTAACAATAATAATAATAACTATAATTTTAATTATAATGGTAATAATAATATAAAATAATAATAGTAATAATAATAATATAACAAAAAAAGAAAAAGATAAAAAGAAAGAATAATAATAATAATATAATAATAATAATAATAATAATAATAATAATAATAATAATAATATAATAATTTATTAATAATAATAATAATAATAATAATAATAATAATAAAATAATAATAATAATAATAATAATAATAATAATAATAATAATAATAATAATAATAATAATAATAATAATAATAATAATAATAATAATAATAATAATAATAATTATTATTATAATTATTATTATTATTTATGTAAATAATAATAATAATAATAATAATAATAATAATAATAATAATAATAATAATAATAATAATAATAATAATAATAATAATAATAATAATAATAATAATTAATAATAAATAAATTAATAATAATAATAATAATAATAATAATAATTTATGTAAAATTATTTACTTAAAATAAATAAAGAAACAAAAAAAGAATAGTTTTGAAAACTTTTTTAACCACACTTTAGGTACTATTTTAATTATATCGTAGGGTAAACAATCTCCAAAATATTGACTCAAACATTTCTGGAAATTAAAAACCTCGTGAAACTCATACTCGATAGTCACAGTACATAAAATACTAAAAAGCCATTTATTATATTATTATTATTTATTTACCATCTCCCAGGTAGGGTTTTTGCCCTGTCAGTTGGACCAGCATCTTCTTCCTTCTGGCCCCGAAACTCTTGATCCTTTAGAACACTCCAGAAAACTATTTCTCGGCGCGATGGTTTCTTTCATGGAATTCCTTGCATTATACACTCAGGAGGGTTTCAACCCTTTCATGGAGCTAGCATCTTCTTCCATGTGGCCTCGAAACTCGTTCTCCCAGAGCCCTTCGGAAAATCGTGTTTCTTGGCGCATAAGATTCCAACGCTGGTCCAAGAGTAATACAAGTAGAGAAGTAAAAGGCCGGGTTGCTAGCCCGTCGCCCATATATACTGATATTATTATTTATTTAAAATTTTGTTATATTGTTCATGCCCTTAATAGCCAAGCGAAGAGGTCTCTCTTCATATAGATCCGATGTGTCGCTTTATCCAAACTCATCTGCCAGAATAATTGGGATGCCAATTTGTGTATTAATATTTACAATCACCTTTCATGACAATCCATTCAATTTGCGATAATTTAAACCAAATTGTACTGAAACTCTTCGCTTCCTCCATTTATATTAAGGCTATGAGCCTGAGTTACGCAATTTTTATATTTCTCATTAAAATATGTGAAAAGAAATCTTGCGAAAAATTTTGCAATTCCTCACTAAAATAAAAATTATTATTCTTCTTCTATTAAAAATTTAAAAAACGTATTTAATTAACATTTAGTAAAAATTCTTTTGCTACAATAATACTGGCCATATCCTCATTCCAAAACCTTTCTCATCTGAGCTGCTGAAAGCTATTTACGGACGCTAATTTAGAAGTTCTTGCAGCCTTCAGTCTTCAGATTTCTTCTCCGTTGTACTTCAGTCTCTTCTCTTTTATTTCTCCCCTCTTATTCAATCCGCCATCTTCGGAACAACGTCAGATCATATTATTATATATAATATATATATAATATATATATATATATAATATATATATAATATGATAATTAATATATATATATATATTATATATATATATTATATATATATATATTATATATATGTATATATTTAGCGTCGGGCGGGGTGACCGGACCCGCCTTTTTTAGAAGGGTGAATCGGTCCACTGTAAATAAAAAAATATATGAAAAAAAAAAAATTTTTTTTTTCATTTTCCATAAAGATAGTACTACAAGTTTTATTTAGATTATCTTTAATTCTAGAGAGCTTCATATTTTTAAAAAATTATAATGTATTTTGGGAGGAAATGTCCTTCAAATAGAATTTCATTTTTGAAAAATGTGAGTTTTTTTAACTTTGTTATAAAATGAAAAGTTATGGACATATTTTAATTATTTTTTCAGTGTATACATTTGAGTATGTTAGCTTTAAACTGGCGAAGTAAATTTTTGTTTCAAACAGTACATAGTGGTTAAATCACTGGGCCTAACTTGGCCCGATTCACCCCGCCATAAAAATTGATGATGGGGTGAATCGGGCCACTATTGTTATTCTTATTTTATGTATTATTATTGACATTTTTATTACGCATAGCTAATTTAATATAAATAAACAAGTACTATATATGAAGGTTAAAATTAAAATAAAAATGAAATTTATATAAGGAAAATGAATGAATTTCAAAAGTGAAATTTGTCCCACGAGAGGGGTGAATTGGGCCACCACATTTTTATTCTTATTTTATGTATCATTATTGACATTTTTATTACTTATTACTAATTTTAATATAATAAACAATTACTATATTAAGTAAAAATTAAAATATAAAATTGAATTTATACATAAAAGAGGAATTTAAACAGATGACCAATTCACCCCACAATGGTGGCCCAATTCACCCCTCCAAGGTGAGTCTAAATGAGCTTTATTTAAACTTTAATAAAACTATTATTATTAGAATTACATTATTATTTTTTTGTGTGCTTATGAACTATAGGGCCTTGATTTTCAGAAGAAAAAAATTCCAAAAAGTGTATTAGGGGAAAGTTGGGAGACGAAGTTATACCTAAAGTGGTCCACGTCACCCCGCCCATATATATATATATATTTATATATATATATAATATATATATATAATATATATATATGATATATATATATTATATATTATATATATAATATATATTATATATATATATCATAATATTATATATATATAATATATAATATATATATATATAATAAAAAAATGTAATTATTGAATTTAAAAATGATCTAGTGTATACAAAACAATTATATATATATATATAGTAGTATAATATATATATATATATATATATATATTATACTACGTATATCTCTATATATATATATATATATATATATATATATATATATATATATATGAAAATAAACTTACTGTAGAATTGTCATAGAACTTAATTGTATAAACAAAAAACAAAAATCCATCAAAATTTTGATTATGAAGATTTCCACATTTTTCTTTGCTCTTACATTCCTCAACTGTTAAGTATACCTGGTTTTCATTTCTAGAAAGTTTCACCTATAACACAGAAAGAAATATGAAAAATAATAAATTTTAAAAAAATATTTTAATATGTGAAAATTTTTATTTATCGTTTTAAAAAGGATGAAAGTTTAATTAATTAATAATCAATTTGATTGTATTATTGAAATAAAAGAATGATAAAATTAGGTTGAAAGTTTAGTTATTAGAAACTTTTAATTTTTGTTAAAGGAAAAAACGGTAA
>JABUQX010029694.1:25000-27500 GCA_015478945.1 Trachelipus rathkii
GTAATCTGTCGTAGACAGAATTACGTTCTCTGCGCTCGCCCATAGGGGGAAAGCTGCATCCCCTCTAAAAATTAAAAATAATCTTAGAAGACTGAAATTTGGAGGCTGGGTAGAGGAGCCAGAGTCGGAGTCGGAGTCGGAGTCGGATTCATCTTCGGAGTCCAGGGACCCCCGGAGGGGGCCCCTCCTGAAAAAAAGAAATGCATGGAATGCAAAAAGAAGGAAGGAAAGAAGGAAGGAAAGAAGAAGGAAGAAGGAGGAGGAAGAAGTAATGAGGAAGGAGAGTAGGGAGAAGGATTCGAGAGTGCGTACCGACACGGTGCTGAGCCGGTGTGGTGCGATTAGTAAACATTCGTTTATACTAAAATATATATCATTACTGTTTACATAGACTGCTCCTGGTTCTAAATGTACATATCGTCATTGCATTGCATCTTTGGCAAAGATAACCAGTCTTTCTAAATGTTTAAGACTGACATTATATTTTCAAATCTCAATTTCTTTTTATAAACGTTAACTATATAATTTTTTTTTTTAAGTTGAAACATGCATATACTGTTTCTTTTTTTATAAGTTTTTTATTTGCATTTAAGTATTTTTAGTATTTTAACGTTATAGAGTGTTATTGTATATTGTAATGTTTTTTTTATTTATTTTCTTTTATTTAAATTTATTTTTATAATTTATTTTTTCTTATTTACATTTACTTTGTGTTTAATTTTTTTTACTTTAATTTTTTTTTATTTTTAATTTTTTTTTATTTTCTATTTTAATTTTACTTATTTAAATTTATTTCTCAAACTTTATTTTTTATGTTTTATTTTACATTTATGAACTTTGTTTTATTTTATTTTTATTTTTTTATTTTTTAAATTTTTATTTAAATTTAATTTTTCTAATACTTTTATCTTTATATAATTTTAATTTATTTAACTTTATTGTTTTTTATTTTTAATTTTTTTTATGTTGTCTTAATTTACATTTATACTTTGTGTTTAATTTTTTTTATTTTAATTTCTTTCTATTTTTAAATTTTATTTTTTTATTTTTTTATTTAAATTTATTTTTTAACTTTATTTTTATAGTTTAATTATTTTAATTTTAAATTTTTTTTTTAATTTCTAAATTTTCTTTTTAATTTTTATTTGTTTTATTTATTTTTGTTTTTTGCTTTAAACATGTTGTTTTTACTAAAAAACTAAATTAGCTCTTCATGTTAAAACGTATTCAAAATATTTACGTTTTCCGACATACCCTATAAGCAGTAAATCAGTAAATCCAGTAAATCAAATCACCCTCCCCACTCCATCCATGAATCTATTGATCTTATTGATCTATTGATCTATTGATTCAAAGTCATATTTTGTATAACATGAACACAAAAACTTTATTTTTTTGGTTTTATTTGCTTTAAACATTTTGTTTTTTACTAAAATTTTATGGCTTTCATGTTTATGATACGTAAATAAATTTTCATTTACGTACCTTAAAGCGTAAATCAGTTAATAAAACCATCCACCCCACCTTCTCCCACTCCCATCCATAATTATTGACTTTGATTCTATTGATTCAAGTCATTATTTTGTATAACAATAACACAAAACTTCACAATTAATTCATAGAAAAATATTTAATTATTATATATTATAAACCTTCCTTTCCACACCAACACACATACATTTCACACACACACACACACACACAACACACAGCACACACACACACACACACACACACCACACAAAAACATTATATACAACGTAACCACGAATAAACTGCTAACATTAGCTAAGTCCATACTTAACAACAGCAAATAACTAACATTACATTACAGAAAGTAACCTATTTTCACTTTTCCAGCATTTCTCTAACATATTAATGTTAATAAATGAACAATCACACCCACACACACACACAACAAGCACACACACACGGAACAAACTGCTAACATTATCAAAAGTTCCATATTAAACACAGTACGTAACTAACATTAGACATACAAAATAACAACTATTC
The DNA here is from genome assembly GCA_015478945.1 of Trachelipus rathkii. Taxonomy (NCBI): domain Eukaryota; kingdom Metazoa; phylum Arthropoda; class Malacostraca; order Isopoda; family Trachelipodidae; genus Trachelipus; species Trachelipus rathkii. The sequence goes on from JABUQX010029694.1 coordinate 27,017, forward strand.
ACACTTTTTCAAGCATATCTCTAACATACCAACTATGAAATAAGATGCCACACGCACACACATACGCACACACACGAATAAACTGCTAACATTAGCAAAGTTTCATACTTAACACAGTAAGTACTAACATAACATATCAAAACGTAACTATCACACTTTTTAAAGCATATCTGTAACATATAACGTTATTTTACATTAAATAGTAATATTTCTTCAGTCCCTTTATGTATCCTAACCTAACTATTATAATGAACTACGAATAATGCCACACATACACACACACACACACACACACACACACACAACACACACACACCTATACGTGGCTTTAGTATGATATCAGGACCTATCTGTTTGAACCCCACATGTCGGGACCGAAACGCTTATAAGCTGACGAACAAGGACCGGCACTCGATCACCGGGACCTTATGACTCGGATTTACACACACGATATAATCGAATAATATCGATACTATTTTGTGTG
>JABUQX010029694.1:30000-32566 GCA_015478945.1 Trachelipus rathkii
CCAATAAGGAATTATTGATGGATGTAATAAAGATCTTAAAAGATAAGGAGGAGCTTGAAATGTTGATGGGATGAGCAGGTGTATTCCTTTTTCAGATAAATTTTTCTTTCCTCTTTCATTTCTAAAAACTAAATCTTTCTTTCCTTATAATCCATGGTTCGATGTCGTGTTTATTCTCTGGCTATTCAGGCTTGAGACAGTGCCTGCGGTGTGGAAAAATTCTCGTTCTCCTTCTAACTCTTGCCAATTTTTCATTCAGCACTAAAAATTAGTGTTTGCAGGATACTCATTGACGAGCAACAGCTTGCTTCAATCAAAGGAAAGTGCCCTATACTCCTGGGTTCTCCTACTAACAAATCTTTCATCTCTAGCACCAATCTGTAAATTGCTTCTCCTCTATTCCGATCTGATATTGTTGTGCTAATTTCCAATCTGTAAACTAACTGTGGCCTCTGCGCTCACATATAGTTCTCTATTCTCAATATAGCACTTTCCCTCCCTCATTGTTGGAAGCTCCACATGTCCTACCTATTCCGAAAAAGGAAGCGGCTCTCCCTCTAACTATCGCCCTGTAGCTCTCTCCTTTGTATTCTATCTAAGATCTTTGAATCCTTCTCAATCACTTCTTAGATCATCTGGAAACTCACTCCGATCGCCAGTTGCCCGAGGTCTAACTGGCTGATATACATTTCCTATATAAACCATTATGGTTTTGTTCGCTCTTAAGAACTCTACGCGGAGCGTTGGGTATGTGGCGCTTGACAATATACAAAGCATTTGACAGAGTATGGAGCAGCGTCACTGCTCTCCAAGCTCCCCTCTTTGGTTCCTCCTTTCTCTTTGGCTTACTTATATCATCAAGCTTTCTTTCAAACGCTCAATATCGGCTGTTTGTTGATGGGGTGACTTTGTTAATATGGGTGCTCTTCAGGGTTTTCTCTTAGTTCTGTCTATATCTCCTACTTTTATTACCATACTTTTATCATTAATGATCTGCTTCTCACCTGCACCTCTAACTCTATCCACTCGTATTCGCATGACTCGACCTCTTCATTCTTTTAACTCAATTCAATTATACTCGCCTTTTACTTCTGGCTTGCTCTCGTCTTAATCTTCGATTTTAATACTCGCTAGATGGATAGAAAATAACTTTGTAAATATTCAATTCTTGTCAAAAACCCCAACTTTACCATCTCCTTCTCCAAATACCCTTCTAAACTTTCTGTCTGCTTTCTACTGTTCTGTCGCTCTCTGTTCGACAAATATTAAACACTTGCCTTAACATGAACAAAAAAATTTCCTTGAAACCTCACATCACAATACGGTTGCTAAGGGCGGCCTACAAGAAACTGGAAGTTCTGTTAGACTGTGAGAACCTTCCTCCTTTTTTCAGTTGCTCCGCTATAAAAGGTCCTCATCGCCCCATGAGTAATGTGACGTTACTCGCCTCTCATATCCTGGGGGGGGGGCTGGTTTTCACCCGCCTTTTGGACAGGGTCGAGTCAAAACGGCAAAAAGGCTTATAGACTGTTCTGTACTTTCCAGTTCACTTGCCCTCTATCTTTGCGGCGCGATGGTTGTCTTATATCTTCTATCTTATAGGTACCGCGCGGCAAGTGCTCGAGGGAAATTATCATTTGCACCACAACCTTTACGACGCCCTTCGTAGCACAATAGCCTGCTGTATCTGCCACCGAGTATTGTGTGATAATTGTAACCTCAGCTAGTTTGCTTGGGCTCTTCTTTCCCACCACCTCTGTTGTGTGGAAATTCTCTTCATCTTCTGTATTTCCTACTGAATTTTATCCCTAAATTTAAAGCCTGCGTCTGTGCTTCAATGTGCGTAATTATGCGCTAGATGGGTGAAGCTTTTGAGAGTATACACCCCCTCATTGACATAGGGCTTGCCGTGAGTGTGGTTGACAACTGTAAAAAAAAATCCTTGAATGGGCAGATATGTGGCAAATGAATTGAATCTAGTATTCCCCCCATCCAAAACATCATTCAGATTATCCAGAAAATCGTACTCTTTTCAACATTACCTCAGTTGGAGTCATATGTCGCAACACGTTACATAATTATTGACCTTTTCAAACTTTAAAATTAACCTTAGGACTCTTACACTCACACAAAGAAAATCTTTCCATAGCTCTCCTACACAACTCACCATTGCAGAATTGCAAATCCATCGTATCCCTCTCATTCCTTTCCACAGCACACAAACACATTTCACACATCACCACTCATTTTCACCCGTTTCCTTCCATCTTTTTTTCAGTCACAGCTAGCAAATCAGATTTGCCCTTTCTAAATACATCCATCAATTCTCTCCTCATCTCCTCAACATTGATCCTATTACATTTCATATACAGATACGATTCATACATTTTCGCCGAAGGATGGAAGGGCGCTTACTGCGATCACGACCTTCTCTGAGCAATGCATTAGCATTCCTGGAAAAGATAAGTGCTAGTAGGCAGCCAACCTAACTACCAACGTCCCTTAGCGCCTTCTATCTGACACGCAGACATACGATGTGGGCAATTTTTTTCTCCCTACACGTATG
>JABUQX010029695.1:0-2500 GCA_015478945.1 Trachelipus rathkii
ATAAATGATTAATATCACTTTGGTACAATTTAATAGAACTCTCAATTAAAACAAAACGAGATTTGAAAAAAAACACACAACTTCCTAACAAGAACAATAACTAAAACAATAAGCCAAATAAGAATAAGGATAACTTCATCAAGCATTTCAAGAACACGTCCACTCCCAAGATATTTTCAATTGAAAAGATACGTTATTTAATAGCGAATTGTTCTTAATCTTTTATGTTTAATTTTCATAATCTTTTACACTTTATTTGTAATAATTCATTCATTTGATCAAATTATCGCAAAAAAAGAAAAAAAATCGTAACATTATGAACATTTATAAATAAAATCGTCGTTTATAATGTTAACTCGTGCTAAGCACTAGTAGCACGGATCGCTCTGTATATATAATATATATATTATTATATATACTATATAATATATATATATATATATATATATAATATATATATAATATATATTAATAATATTATATATATATATATATATATATAATAAATATATACTATATATATATATATATTATATATATATATATATATATATTATATATATATATATATTATATTATATATATATATATATATATATATATATATATATATATATATATATTGAACGGCTTATTCAGTGGAGTGAAGGGTGCACCAGCCCCCACTAAATAGCTGAATACGTATCCTAACCACAGCTATCCCTAACACGCACACAGACCAGATGCTCTGCAATAGTTGTGGCTAGCCAAATAAAAAATAAAGGGTCGTTAATATTTATTCCCAACGCAAGTGGTAAAGCCTCGCTCTCCCACTTAGGAAGATTGTAATAAACATAAAATAAAAAAATAATATTTTAAACTTTGTTGTACAATATGAAAAGAGATTAAAATGAACAAATGATGGTAGATAATAAATCCCTATTTGTTAGCTCATAAAAACCTTTAAAAAAAAATATGAGTCCTATAATAGAATGTCAGAAAAAGGATCGATCTCCTTTGATGAATGATAATTTTAATAACATTCACGAGAAATGACCCTCAAGATATTGTGGCAAAAAATTTCAATTTCAACCTCCGTTCAACACTTGATAATAAAACAAACAATCAAAGAAGCAATGAAAAAGCTAGATTACACCTCTAAATTAACAATCCAAATTTAATTAAATAATAAACCAAAATTCTGTTTTTTTGTATGAGGTTCCTCCCTGCTCTGCCATATTAAAAAGCCTTCTTCGCGGTTATTTTCTTACCAAAATTTTACAAAGGTCAATGTCACCTATACTCAAGTCAACTCGAAGAGATTTCCTTTTTTAATGACACCACAAATTTAAAACCATAATAATCATATAGTCACAATTGTATTCTTAATACGTTAGCCACACCAACCAATAACGATTTTTTCTTATGAATCAGTGCGTCCTGAGACAGTAAGAAGAAAGTAAAAGGCGATAAAAATGGAAGGGTTAGATCAAGAGGTTTATATGTTTTTATAATGCTACGATAAAATTCTCTCTTTTTTTGAGAAAATTAGAAAAATGAAAGAAAATATTACATACTACATATAAAAGATTAATTATATAAAATTGAAGTGTAAGAATTCATAGCGATTTAAGTAATGCTATTTTCCTATCAATTAAAAAAGTGCCTGTTCGTACTCGTATGAAAAGGGGAAAAGTAAATTTCAAGACAGTAAACACATTCGTAAATTTGATATTTTTTTATTTTTTTTCTAGGAATCTAAGAGTAAACACTTGGTTTATCTTACTAAATTTAAATAAACATTTATTTGTGCTTTATACACATTTCAAACACCAAAAATTAATATTTAAATTCAAATACGTGGATAAATTTAAAAAGAGAGGAGGAGATGAGAAGAGAGAGAGGAGAAGAGAGAGAGAGAATGAGAGAGAGAGAAAGAAAGAGAGAGGAGAGAGAGAGAAGAGAGAAGAGAGGAGAGAGAGAGCGAGAGAGAGAGTGTGAGAGAGAGAGAGAGAGAGAGAAGTAGAGAGAGAGAGAGAGAAGAGAGAGAGAGAGAGAGAGAGAGAGAGCAGAGTTAACGCACGCACGCAATGCACGCACGCGAACATTGTAATGAAACTGCCTTTTTGCTTTGGTGGTAAAGAAATTTTTCTGTCATATATACTATAATTAATATATAGTTATATATTATATATATATATATATGAAATTTAGTCTATAAAATTGTTTATATTGGTTTTGCCTTTGGCATCTCTATTATTAAGTTTCCATTTTGACATAAACATAGAAAGCTTACCATTCCTTAGTTTATTAAAATTAATTCAAATTTATATTGGTGCTTGTCTTATTTCGTTGTGAAAGTTATTTATGTGCTCCTTATTAATTCTTTGTGAAAATTTATAATTGGTGGTACAAAAGTGAAAAAAGACAACCGAAAGCGATGGGTAATTAATCTTAATTTAACCACAAAGGTCCCTTTAACAGAAGAAATATCGCTGAAAAAAAGCAGATTTTAAAAATG
>JABUQX010029695.1:7500-12500 GCA_015478945.1 Trachelipus rathkii
ATATATAATTATATATATTTATATTAAGTGAGGTGAGTTTATGGGTATATGTATGCAAGCAGTATGGGAGGTATGGTTTCAAAGGGTCTTCTTTGTCAAACTAGCCAAACATCGCCTTTGTGAATCGAGTGAAAATAATATTGACAGTTGGAGAATTTTTTTTATTTTTCATTATTATTTTTAAATTTTATTTTATAATTTTAAATTATTTATTTATTTATTTATTTATTTATTTATTTATTTATTTATTTATTTTTATTATTTATTATTTTTTTTTTTTAAATGGTTATTTATATATTTGTTTTTTTTTTATTTTTCATTTATTTACTTATTTAAATAGAGCTTATTTATTATTTATTATTTATTTTCAATGAACAGCATTGATTATAATAATAATAATAATAATAATAATAATAATAATAATAATAATAATAATAATAATAATAATAATAATAATAATAATAATAATAATAATAATAATAATAATAATAATAATAATAATAATAATAATAATGAAATAAAATACTAATAAGGATAATATAATATAATGTATTATAATAATAAATAAATAATAATAATAATAATAATAATAATAATAATAATAATAATAATAATAATAATAATAATAATAATAAATAATAATAATAATAATAATAATAATAATATATAATAATAATAACTAATAATAATTAGTAATAATTTTAACATTATAAAAAGACAAAAAAAATAATAATACTAATCTACTAAATATTATGATAAAATAATCAATATAAATAATAATTGATAATAATATATAATTAATAATTAAATAATAATAATAATATGATAATAATAATAAGAATAAAAGAGAAGAAGAAAAAGGTTATTATTATTATTATTATATTAATTGATTTTATTATTATTATCTATTAATATTATTATTTATTATTATATTATTATTATTTTTATATTATTATTATTATTATTATTATTATTATTATTATTTATTATTATGAATTATTATTATAATAATATAATAAATAATAATAATAATATAAATTAATATATAATAATAATAATAATAAAATAATAATAATATATAATAATAATAATAATAATATAATAATAATAAATAATAAATAATAATTATTATTATTATTATTATTATTATTATTATTATTAAATTATATTATTTATTATTATTCTTATATTATTATTAATTATTATTAGTTATTATTATATTTAAATCAATTATTATTATTATTATTATTATTATTATTATTATATTATTATTATTTATTATTATTATTATTATTATTATTATTATTATCTTTTATACCCTGCCTACATGGCTACAAAGTACTCAGATCAGTGTTTCAAACTGGGGTGCGTCTGAATACCAGGGGGTGCGCGACAAGCGTTGTATAAAAACTTAATTATTATTTTTTAGTAATTTTTTACGTTCAAAAAATTTTTAAACCGAAAAAATTATATATATATATATATATATATACTATATAATATAATATATATTATATATATATATATATATAATATAAATACTTATATATTAATATATATATATTATGTATATAATATATATATTATATATATATATATATATATTATATTAATATAATATATGGACATTTATAAGTGTGTTGACTCCGTTAATATTAGGTTAGGTTTATTTAGGTTAAGTTTGGTTAGGTTAGATTAGGTTACGTTAAGGTTAGGTTAGGTTAGGTTAAGTTATGGTTATTTTACCCAATAAATTTAATGTATATACCCTAAAATTATTAAAATAGCGATACATTAATTATTGATTTTTCGCTCTCTGGAGTCCCAACCACTATAAAATATCCATATATATATATATTATATATTAATATATTATAATATATATATTATATTATATTATAATATATATATATATATATATATATATATATATATATATATAAAATATAATATATATATATATATATATATATATATATATATATATATATATATACAATATATATTATATATAATATTATATATTATTATATATATATTATATATATATATATATATATAATATATATATATATATATATATATATATATATATATACTAGTATTATATATATATATATATATATATTAGTGGAATATTAGTATCTTGTTACAGTTTACTGAATGTTAGTTTGAGAAAAAGAGATGTTAGAAGGAAGGTAGAATATCTGAAATATCTATTACAATCTTTTTATGACATTTTTTAATAATTTATTTCTTTTTTAGTTTCGATTCTATAAAATAATTTTAATTTTTAACAAAAAAAAAATTTTTTTTTTTTTTCTTGTATTTTTTTGTTATCTGCTTCAAATTTATTCAATTTTAACATTGCATTTAATTTTTATCTCTCTCTCAATTAATGACCCAAATTAAACTGATTAAAGCACTAAATAATAATAATAATAATTACAAATAATAAAAATAATAAATAATAATCAATAATAAATATAATAATATAATAAATAATATAATACATAATAATAATATAATAATAATAAATTATAATAATAATCATATAATATAATAATAATAAAATATAATAATAATATAATAATAATATATAATTACATAAGTAATATAATAATAAATAACAACTCAACAACAACACCAACTATACTTATATCAAATGAGAAAAAAAACGCACACAATACACACAACAAAATTGCAGACTAAGAAAACAACAACAAAACAAACAACAACAAAAACACAACAAACAACACAACAACAACACAACAACAAAAAAATAAATAATAATATAATAATATAAATAATATAATATAAAATAAATAATAATAATATAATAATAATAATAATAATAATAATAATAAATAATATAATAATAATATAATATAATAATAATAATAAATATAATAATAATAATAATAATAATAATAGTAATAATAATAATAAATAAAATATATATAATAACATATAATTAATAATAATAATAATAATAATAATAATATAATAGATAACTATTTAATAATTTTTAAAATAAAAATAAATCAAAATAAAATAGAAAAATTATAATAAAAATTAAAAAATAATAGTAATAGTAATAATATATAAATAATAATAATATCAAATAATAATAATAATAATGATATATTAATATATAATAATAATATAATAATAATAATAATAATATAATAATATATTAATAATAATAATTTTTTTCCGATTTTTATTATTAATTATAATTATTATATCACTATGTATAACAATATTTTTTGTCTTTGGAAACAACTGCAATTTCTTATTGGTTATACCTCAGGAGGTATGAAAATGGCTAAATATTCTCCAAATACTTTGAATTTTGTGACCAGCGATAATGATAATTTCGTAAATTTACAATTCGATATAAATCAAATTTACTGACAGTCATTATTATTCGTTGCACTATAGAGAACCAAGACAATTTGATAAGGTAGATTATTTGTTTATTTCTTATTTATAAATAGAGACTCAAAATATGAGAGCGAGAGTTTTTTGTGAATTTTAACGCTTATAGAGGTATGTTGCTTACGATCAACCCTTCAAATATATCTGCCAATCATTTTTAGTTATATTCTGATAATGCGTTCAAAGTACATTAATATCCCGGTGAAATATGCTAGCATGCTCCTCCTGAATACTCCCACTGTTTCGTTAAATTTAGCATATGAGCATCAAGGTAATGGACTTTGAGGGGGCAAACCTGAACTCATTTGCCGTAGTTCAATAACAAAAGTCTCAACAACTCCTCTTTAGTTTTATTCTTGTGATTCCAAAGAAGCTACTAACACTGCAAAAAGATGTCAAGCTGCTTTTTATTTGTTCTAGTAGCTTCTTCAGAATTCCTACCACTCTACCTGATTTTTTTTTATTTGCATGGTTGACGAAGACCAGCCATTGCCCTTTCCTCAACAAACTTAGGAAGAAGCCTTTGCAGGGATGAATGATGGAGGACTCCATATCTTGAGGGCTTTAATTTTATGTTATACTGGAAGGAAACAATATTTTTTCTGGGGTCCAAAAGAGGCCATTTTGACATTGTTTCCTTCCCTCCTGGAACTAGTCGCGGTGTATTTAACCCACCTTTAGTTGTGTTCAGCGGAAGCCCTCGCGTTCCAGAGGACAAAGGCAAACATGAAAGCTTGGCAAAGCTGCCTTTGGAGACCCCATCAGGAAGCTATCAGTTCATGTTCCGTATTCCCAAATGTGTTCTTACATTTTTCATAGGCATTAGCATAGCTTCAACGCTGATGTTGTTTCCTTTAAGCTGCAAATGAGTGACCCAAGGGAAGAGATAGAATACATGTTCTGCTATGAAGTAAGCACAGCCTTTGAGACTCCTCGACTGAGCTATTAAAGAAGAGGCGCCACTCACAGGGGTTACAGGCAATTCCAAGTGCCTCACAACAAACATCTCATATTTGGCAAAGCAAAGCCCATCTTGAACTGGTTAAAAAGACTTGAAAAAGAGTTGCAACGTTTTCTCTGACTTGCGACTCTCACACTTTCATGTAGCAAATTCCACTGCTTGAGTTCTCGACGTCAAAAGTTCGGCATTGGACTATGTGAGACCGATATCTCTAATCAAGGTCGTTGACGTTTTTTTCTTTGGCTGGGAAAAAATGGGTTTTCTTCTCAGCTACACTATATTTAAGATAAGACTTCTCCTTTTGATTTGCTGCTTTCTTTCTGGAGATGGTATGTCCTTCCCTTTGGAGGAATAGGGTACATGGAGCTCAGGAAGAGCGTGGCACTTAGGCTAATAAGATGACGGAAGGTCTAGAAATATGATGGAAGTGATCGTTGAATCTCTCCAAATTCGTAGATTGCGAATTTCATGGCTATATTTTTTATCTGAGAAGAAAAAAATATATACAAATTTACACTATTTTTCGATTCATAAATTATTAAAAAAAATAATATTAACACTACATTCAGAACTTTTCCTTAAGAGATTCCTTAGCTAT
>JABUQX010029695.1:32500-40000 GCA_015478945.1 Trachelipus rathkii
CCTTGAAGGGTCCTGAGTATCTCTCTGACAGTTTTCCTACATTGTACTGTTGATTTCTCACCAACACGGCCTTTGCCTTGTGGAGATCTTTCGGGATAAATATATTTTTATTTTTATATACAACATGTGGTGCCAAAGGCCTACGCATTAAGGCCACTAATTTCTTCAAATAGGCACTTTGACTGACCGTGGCACTGAGTGCCTCCTTCTGCAACAAGCTTCCTGGCACTGATAGATTCTGGCCGAACATAAGCACACTGGGAGTAACCCCTTGGTCATTTAAAGGACTAATTCTCAAACAGTACAGTGCCCAAGGCAAAATTTCAGGCCATTTTAACCCTTCATTTTCCCCATCATTGATCATACACCTTAGCGTCACTATGAGAGCCTTCGGGTTTCAATTTTCCACTAAGCCATTTTCACATTAGGGTGACGCTAGTCCGTTATATGTGAAAACTTTTATCATAGCCGAGATAGGTATGGCTTACATAACGTCGTAAATAATTTGGGCAGTGGAATGGCTCCCTCGATCTGCAGATAGTTTTTTTATTGAGCCACAAAACGCGAAAAAAAATTTCGCTCACTAAACCACATCAACAACCGAGTCGACTGTCGCTCCTAAGAGGGTAGGGGCGAAGGGGATACGTACTAAATCTATCAAAAAAACAAGCAGAAAGAAGATAATTGAACCCCATACTTATACTCGCAAAACTACAACAAATCCACATGAAGAGTATCAAACTTTCTCCGAGGACCTCCTAAAATCTGCCGAATTCTGGGGAGATATCCTTTCTAACGCTCTGTATTTTTTTTGACAGGACATCACAAAACTACTGAAATAAATTTCTGACTTACTATCATTAAAATTGAAGGCAAAAATCTCTTCCGCTTTCAAGAGATAGTCAACGTCCGCTTTAATAGCCTCTGGCATTTGTATTATGTATTTTCTCTATGACATCATCCACCAGATTTTCCGGTACTAATATTCTAGCTGTGCCTGTAGAGATATCAACCGCCAAAGACAACTCCTCGCCCCTATAGATGAACTCCTTGTGGCAGGCCTTCAATCCACTAGTCTTCAGCCCCTTTATTAGGTCCCTTATATAATCATCAGTCTCCTGTTCTATAGCTATTTCTTTGAAATCTACACCATCTTGAATTTTCTTCATCATTCCATTTAACCCTTTTTTACTGTAAGTTATAGTATTTATCACAAAATCATCAAAGTCATTATCACCACCAGCTTCGCTACTATTATCGCTATTATTATTATTATTACTACTACTACTAATACTACTACCACTATCGCTTTTACTATTATTATTATTATTATTACTACTACCACTACTACTACTACTACTACCACTACTTCTACTATTAGTTTTTATTTTTATGATTATTATTACTACTTTAACTATCGGCTTTATTATTATTATTATTATTATATTATTATTTTCATTAATATTTTTATTATATTATTTTATTATTATATATATATTATTTATTATTATAAAATTATTATTAATTATTATTTTATTATTATTATTATTATTATTATTTTCATTTATTATTTATCGCCTTTTTTTTATTATTTTCATTTTATTATTTATATTATTTATATATTATATATTATTATCGTTATTATTATTGATTATATATTATTATTATTATATTGATTATTATTATTCGTTATTATTATTATATATTATTTATTATTATTATTATTATTATTATTATTATTATTATTATTATTATTATTATTATTATTATTATTTATTATTATATATTTATTATTATATAATTATTTATTATATTATATTCTCATTAATATTATTATTTCTTTTATTATATATTTTATTATTATTATAATACTCCAGTAAGTTTTGTTCTTTTAACGTTCGATTTAAGGGCTCAACCCTTCCACTACGGAATTCAGAGAATTCCGTCCACTAAACTCCTCCTCCAGTTGTAACTCCGTCTCCATAGTATTTTGGTTTGGCCACGCCCACTCCCCATCTTTTATACAAGCCAGTTGCAATTGCAACTCCCCAGCCTCTATGATCTTATCTCTTTCGTTAGCCAATTCTGTTAAAATTATCGCCAATTTATTTTTAGCCTTAGAGACCAATTTAAATTCAACGTCAAAATTTGCAATGGCGTTTAATAAATTTATTTCCCGAATATTATGAACCTTTTTCAGCACTCTTTTTCGTATAAGCCGTGATTAACCCACTGTTGCTAGTACAGACAGTGATTCTCTTATTGGCAATTAAGTAAGCATATTTTTGTAAGCTGTTATTGACGCATAATAATTCCTTAACTAATGGTGGTAGTGCCACTTCCACCTCAGAAAGTATAGTACTGTAAAGCGCGAAAATCTTTGTCTGATTATCTTCTTCTCCCATCAGTGCACTAGCTATAGTGAGCTCGCTAACCTTCGTGTATAATAGTAACTCAGTTTGTTCATCAGGGAATGACAATAGGGTGGCATTCACCATTGCTGCTTTAGCTTCTAGAAACGCTCGCTCGGCTTCTACTTCCCAGGAAATCCTTTTATTGGAGGCGGGTTTTCCTTTCAACATTTTCGTTAGGGGTTGCAACAATTGAGCCGCCCCGACTATGTTAATTCGGCAGAAGTTATATAGACCGAGAAAAGCCCTAAGCTGTTTGATAGTTGTTGGCTTTGCAACATTCACCACTGCATTGATCTTCTCTTTGCTAGGCCTAACGCCCTTCTCGCTAATGTTGAACCCTAGAAAATCCGTTTCTCCCACTGCCAGCACACATTTTTTTGGGTTCAGATAAATTTTCATATACTTTAATCTCTCCAAAACTTTCTCCAACATTGCAACATGTTCTTCAAGAGTCGAACTGGCAATTAGGAGTCATCTAGATAAACAAAAAACATTCTTTTAAATCCCAAGCCAAGATGGAACATGAAGCGCTGGAAGCACTAGAAGAAACCAACTTATGTCCTTGTATTAAAATAGTTAAAGCGGTAGTTACCAAAGGGCAAAGTAATAGTGGTAAACATTTCTTTGTGTCCTCACTGGACTGGCACGTTTATAGTAAGCTTGTTCGAAAACGTCTAGCCTTGTTAATAGCTTTGCCATGCTTGACAATGCATATAATATCCTTAATCTTGGTAGGTGTAAAATGTCAGAGTTGATCTTTGCGTTCCCAATAACCTCAAAACAACGACTAGAACGGACCCTTCGCCGACTTTGGTAAAAAGCTATTGGGAAAAACCACCAATTGGCTTCGCCCCGCCGAAATGACCCAAGGCGTCAATAAATTTACTTGATTTCCTCCCTTTAGCCTTTTCAAAAAGGTCTGTGGAGCTATGCTTCTTACTCTTCAATTGTATCGGCGGGCCGCTGACATCCACATGGTATGGGTAATTTGCCGCCAATTCGCACAAAATTTCTTCCTTCAAAGGACATTCTTCTCTCTCCCCTCCCCCCTCATCAACAGTGCAATCTTCAACCCCCCTTCCAACAGTACAATCCTTACTCCCCCCTCCCCCCTCCCCTATAGTTTCATTACTATTAAGTCGTGACTGAGCGACGAAGTTGTTCTCACAGCTGTCAAAATAAGCCCCGCCCCCTTTTCTCCAGGTACTTTGTACAAATAAAGGCGCCATCTTTTGAGTTGAACATTCTTTAATAAATTAGGTGCTTATAAGGATTTAAGAATAAAGGGACTTTGTACTTCCTAATTAAGTTATTAACTAATTCGTATCGCAAAAGCGTATTATTTAAAAGAGGACACGGCCAGAGCGGAATATTAGAATTTCGTACATGCTCCGAAAAATCAAAAAGCAGACTCATTTACTAAGAGAAATTACTACGTTTCGTGCTGGAATCTAAATAAATAATGATTACCTAAAGTACTATAAACGAAAACCCGGTTCTTTGAGAAAAAGGCATGCCCGAGAACAATTAAATTTGATATCTTGCCCCCCCCCCCCGGCCCATAAGCATGCAACATTTAAAATCATTTAACCCCAAATCAATTTGATCACCCTTTATGCATTAAATGGTCATGGCAACCCCCATTCGCCGGGCTCTGGCACTGCAATCGGGGCCCCCTCCTTATCTAATTCAGAAGCACTCATAAGGTTGAGGCAACTCCCGCAGTCTAGTAAATAGGATTCATTGCTAGTTTTATCCGAAATGTAATATAGTTTATCAAAAATTATATCTCTAACAGCTGCAATGATTTCAGTAGAGTTGCCAGAAACTCCTATTACAGTATTATCAGATAAGTCACATGCATTTATTTCTTAAAATTAATGATCCCTCATGCTTATCGGAAGAAAAAGAATCTCCTTCATCTCTAAAACTAATACAATTCATTTTCAGAAAGGGAATTTCGCCCCCTTCATTAATTACAAATTCATTTTTATCATTATTTTTATCAACAAGTGTGGAGTCACAAGTCTGAATCGCCTCCATTCCCGCCTTCTCCCCAGTGATTGAAGTGGGGGAGCAGGTTGACTCCGTCGGTGGAGGCAGCGACTCATTCACAAAGCTATTGTTTTCAAAAGTCACAGCGTTATTATTTCCAATACAATTATAAGAACTTACAAAACCGTTATTGCCATCACTACGACTATCATTCCTAGTTCTACAATCATTATTATTATTATTGTCATTATCGTTATTATTCTCATCATGCGTTGAGTTACAATGTAAAGTTGAAGAGGACTCCTGGGGGGGAGAGGTTGACTCAGGTGGGAGAGAGGCTGCCCCACTAGAAGTCTCTGCCTCAGTCATTTGAGTCACCCTCTCATCATTAAAACTTTCGATTTCAGATGCATTGTTAATTACCCCCTCTTGCCCTTGATTATTTGTACAAGTAAAATTTCTATTCCATTTAAATCTATTAATATGATTAACATGTCCATCATAACCACGATTAATATAATTACAATTATTACTAAAATACCTATTACTATTATGGCCATTAAGATTAGCATGCTCATTATTATTATAGAAATTATTATAACCGACACGTGCATTATTATTATAAATATTACTGTTATAACCAACATTTTCATTATCATAGTAATTATTATTATAAAAATTGTCTCTATTATAGTTACTGTAATTTCTATTATTATAATTATGACTATAATTTCTACCGTTATTATGATTATCATTATAATAATGTCTTCTACTATAGTTAAAATTAATATTTTCCCGCCCAAAATTTGATTTATTCATACAAAAGTTACAGGGTAAACAATCATAAGGATTTCTACTCACAGAAGCGTTATTCCCCCCAATATTCACCCTCATCTGGCCCGGGAGTCGCCTCACGGACCAGCCCTTCCATTTTTTGAAATGTTGACGTTCTGTTGTGGGGGTGGAGGAGTTGCCGGGGGTTGCGATATCAAAGTGTACATTGGACAATACCGACCCTCACAACGAAATGCATGGTGCAAAAATTTCCTATGAAACCTACAAAGGCCTTCTGTACTAGGCCCAGCTGCAACGTTGTTATAAGTTGATCGGTTGAAATTTCTTCCTCTTGAATTTTGGTCTCATGGTGGGGGAATGCTTCGCATTCTGGAAGGCGGGGGAGGGCGTTGAAATTTCTTCCTCTGAACTTTTTTGGTCATTCATGGGGGGTGCGGGAATGCTTCGCATTCTACAACATGCGTCACTTCGCCGAGCTCTATGGAACGCTTTTGCTAAAGTGACGTCATTTCTGTCGGCCACTTTTCCTGAGAGATTAATCATGTCGACTTATCTCCCTCTTCCTGCACTGAAGCCTCTCTGTTGAGTGACTTGGTGACTTTTCTCTTCTGCTGGTCGCAGGCGTTCAGAAACAGATTGCGCCATTCGTCACCTCCCCCACCGCGGGATTGGCGAAACACCGTTTGCGGAGAGGAAAAAAAATTTGTTGGAAAAATATCGTCGGACGCATTTTCAATTAATTCCTCAAAAATCATGTCTTCTCTTGTCGTCCATGACGGGAGATCTGCAATTGCCTTAGGCACATCGCAAACGAGAAAGAGTTTTCTCTAATAAATTTTGCATCGTTGTCTGTTATACGGAGTCGAAAGTAGATATCCAAGCATTCCTTTATTTCTAAGCTGCATAATCGGTGCGGAGCTCTCACCTCCCCATGCCTGATTTGAAAAGACTTCTTCTATCGAAGTCTTAGCGATGGTTGCAGAAAGTTTTTCTATTACCTTGACTAGTTATGCTATAAAAACAATCGTTCCTTTAAGGGAAGCTTTCAACGAATTCGTTACGTAATCTTGCTCTTCGTAATTTGATGCCAAGCCTACCCGCTCCCTTTTTTGATCGATCGATTCATTAAGTTAAAGACCATTGTTCGTTTGCGAAATCCACTCTAAGGGCATTGAATTCAGTTTGAAGGGGGGAATGCATCTCGAGCTGGAAGATTCCTTCTTTCTTCCTTTTCTCCCTTAGAGGACGCTGGCGGGGAAGGAATGACTCTTCACAAGCTTTGCTGTGTTTAACGAGGGCTTCCTCTTTGGGTCTCGGAGTTCCGAGTCTGTTCGTATTGTGAAATGCGTCCGGTCTTCTTTCCCATTTTATTTCCTTTCGGTTGCGGGGAATTTCTGGGGGAGTTGTGATGGGGCTCTTTAGATAATTCGAACCGAGGTCACCAATAGCGATGTTGTTCCTCTTCGTTTGAACTCTGGGAGATTTTTCTTTTTAGACTCGGCATTCTTAACGGTTTTTTTTTTTTTTTTTTTGTTTAGGGAAAAGTTTGTTTTTTTTTTTTTTTTTTTTTTTTAAGCCTTATGTGGAATAGGGTTTCTTGTTTCCACAGTTTTTTTTTTTCGGGAATTGGAATCTGTTGGTTTTTGTGTGTGGTTTGGGTTTTTGGAATTGGCACTTGTTTTTTTTTTGTTTTTTTTTTATTTTTTTTTTTTTCACTGTCTTAATTAGGCCCCAACTGTCTTGAAAAAATTAATTTCACTGTTTGACACTCTCACCATCAGTTAGGTATGGCGATAGTTCACTGTCACTCTGGAGACGATCACCATTCTATTGTAAAATTAAACCCTTTGACTGACGTTTAATACAGGATAATGAAAAGGGGTAATACATTTTTTTTATTTTTATTTTCTTAAGACATTCTAAACAGGTGGTAAAATAAATGGTCATCAATTTTATTAAACAGGGGGCAACACCAATGAGGTTTCAAATCACAGTCATTTAAAATAATTATTGGTGAAGAATTAACATCACAGGATTTTTCTTTACATATTCAAACTTGATGTAGCCGCGACATCTTTTAAACAAGCCGACACACAATGGGGCTTTTGTTTCTTATCATGTATCTTGAAGCCAGACTTCCCTGCCTTCTCATCAAAACGCCAGCATTCTACCTTGAGCGTCACCGTCAGTGGACTCACTCTCACAAAAATAGTGCCATACAAAAAGGTTGTTAAATATTTTCCATATATAATAAAATTAATAGTAAAAACATATAGAAGATACTATGAGAGGTGTA
>JABUQX010029695.1:57500-65000 GCA_015478945.1 Trachelipus rathkii
AAAGATACATGAAGGATAAGATATCAGTTGCTACAAACTCACTCTCCTAGCATTAAGGGGAGTCTGTACTTGGCCAACCCTAACTTTTCAGAGTACAAATAAAAAATTTCACTTTTTTTTTTATTACTCTAATTGTTAGAAAATTCCCTCCTCTACATCATGGTGTAATTTTTGTTTCGAAATTCCGAAAACTTTTCAAGTTACAGGATATTTTTTATAGGGGTGTCAAACTGAAAAATTCCATTTCCAGGTTCGAAATTGCAATTCAACTTTTAGGATATTTCCAGGTTTTATTGACATTTTATAATAAATTACACTTTTCCTTTTCGCAAACACAACCCAAGCTCAGGCTCTTTCTCAATCATATAAATGTAGTCAGAGTCTGAGCCGGAGCTGGAGCCGGAGCCGGAGCCGGAGCCGGAGCCGGAGCCGGAGCCGGAACCAAATTATAATTTTTTTTAAAGAAATTGTTTTTGCAGGTAAAAATACTTCTGCAAAGCCGGAGCTAAACTTTTCTGAAATGGAAACGGAGTCGGAGTTAGAGCCGGAGCCGGAGCCGGAGCCGGAGCCGGAGCCGGAGCCGGACTTAAAAACAATATTTTATTAATTTTGCAGGTGAAAATAATTTTGCAAAGTTGGGGCTGAACAATTTTGAAAAGGAGCCGGAGTCGGAGCCAGAGCCGGAGTCAGAGTCGGAGCCGGAGCCAAAGTATAATTTTAAAAATGTTTTTGCAGGTAAAACTACTTCTGCAAAATCGGAGCTGAACTATTCTTTAATACAATCAGAGCTGAAGCCGGAGCCGGAGCTGGAACCGGAGCCAGAGTCAGAGTCGGAGCCGAAGGAAGCCAGTATAATTTTTTATAAAGAAATTGTTTTTGCAGGTAAAAATACTTCTGCAAAGTCGGAGCTGAACTATTCTGAAATGTGAAACGAAGTCGGAGCTGAAGCCGGAGCTGGAGCCGGAGCCGGAGCCGGAGTCGGAGCCGGAGTCGGAGCCTTAGCCGGAGGCGGATCTGAAAAACAATTTTTTTCAAGATTTTTTGCAGATGAAAGAATTACGTGTTGGAGTTGAACAATCTTGAAAAGCCGGAGCCGGAGCCGGAGCCGGAGCCGGAGGTAAGGTAAATTTTTTTAAAGAAATTGTTTTTGTAGATAAAAATACTTCTGCAAAGTCGGAGCTGAGCTATTCTGAAATGTGAAACGAAGTCGGAGCAAGAGCCGGAGCCGGAGTTGGAGCCCAAGCCGGAGGCGGATCTGAAAAACAAATTTTTTTGCAGATGAAAGTAATTCAACAAAGTTTGAAATGAACAATTTTGAAAAGGAGCATGAGCCGGAGCCGGAGCCGGAGCCGGAGCTGGAGCCGGAGCCGGAGCCAAAGTATATAAATTTTGTTAAAGAAATTGTTTCTGCAGGTTAAAATGCTTCTGTAAAGTCGGAGCTGAACTATTCTGAAATGGAAACGAAGTCGGAGCTGGAGTCGGAGCCGGAGCCGTAGCGGAGCTGAAGAACAATTTTTTTGCAGTTGAAAGTAATTCTTTAAAGTTGGAGCTGAGCAATTTTGAAAAGGAGCTGGAGCCGGACCCGGAATCGGAGCCGGAACCGGAGTCGGAGCCGGAGCCGGAGCCGGAGCCGGAGACGGAGCCATAACCGGAGTTGGAGCCGGAGCCGGAGCCGGAGCCGGAGCATAAATTTTTTTAAGATAATTTTTTGGAAAGTAAAAATATTTCCGCAAAGTCGGAGCTCAACTATTTTGAAATAGATACGGAGTTGGTGCGGTGCGGTGCGGTGCGGTGCGGTGCGGTGCGGTGCGGTGGTGCGGTGCTGCGGTGCGGTGCGGTGCGAATAAAAACTGTTACTGCGGCTTGTGGTTCGCTTATTTAGGTGAGGTGAGGTGCGTAATATCTTTTACTTTCTGGAAAAAAAGAAAAATCATTCAAAATCTTTATAGGCGTTTTTCTCAAAATTCACTTTTTTTCCATATCAGCTGACAAAAATTGCTAAAAAAACAAGTATTGCGTTAAAAATTTCCAAGACATTTATATACATATAGGAGAAGATTCGTACGAAGTTTTATTCAGATTGAAAAACGTGGGTTGGTGTCAGACAAGATTGAAGTGATGACCTTGAAATTTTTTTTTGAAATTATGAAATTCAAATTGAATATTTGAAGTTACCAATTTTTTTTTATTGAATTTCAAAGGCAAATGATTATATCTTTTTGACCACACTTTATTCTAGAACTTTCGTGAAAAAATTATTAAAATATCTTAAAAAATAAAGTTTTTATATGGTTTTCAGTTGAAACAGTAAAAATTCAGAACTTGCCCACTCCCCCCCCCATAAATCCCAAACCAGCAAGTCTATTGAAACGAAATAAACAGTAATACATAAAGTAATAGTTCCTCAATAAATAAAAAGTTATCATTTCACAATTGAAAGAAACTGTAATTTCGAGTACAGACTCTCCTTAAGCATTTGCTGTTTTGTGCGTCTTCTTTCATATTGAAATGTATATAATGAATGGGTGGATTATTGGAATAAGAGTGAAAAGGTTGACGAAATAACAGTTGGAAGATCATTAAAGGAAATTAGAGAAAAAGTTTGAGATAGAACAAATCTCCCCAGGAATGCCACAAATTATAAAGCTTAATGAACGAACCGTGATAAGAGGGGGAAATCAGAGGGGAGGATAGATACCGAAGGAGGGAAGTTTAGAAATCAAAGCTTTGTGCCTGACTCTATCAAATGCTTTCCATAGATCTAGCCCCACTGCAAAAGATTCACCCAAATGCCGAAGAATAGAGACCCATGGGTCAGGAAGAAGAGAAACAAGATCACCAGTCAAGGCTTCCTCCATACGGAAACCATACTGCCGATTAGGGATAAGATTAGAATGTTTACTCTCTCTCTCTCTCTCTCTCTCTCTCTCTCTCTCTCTCTCTCTCTCTCTCTCTCTCTCTCTCTCTCTCTCTCTCTTGAGGGTGTTTCAAAAAATTCTTGTTAGGAATAGATTTGAAAACTTTAGAAAGATCAAAATTTAAAGAAAATAGATTGATAAGTTAGAAAGTTGAGAGTGGTCTCCCTTCTCCGGCAAAGGCTGAATGATCTCAAGGGTTCCATCAGGGGGAATGGTTGAAGTTGTAGGCAGAGACGAAGCAGTTTACGAAGAAAATGGCGCAAGATCAAAGCACAAGTTTTGAGACCACATGGAGGATATCCATCACTGTTAAGCTCATAAAAAAAAGTGGGAATAACATATTTAGAAGATTTCTATATTTAACCATAATTGTTTTGGCGCAGTGGAGAAGGAATATATAATATATATATATATATATATATATATATATATATGTAATTTATAAATAGTATAATATATTTTCTTTTAAAAAAAAATTATAACAAACAATGGGGAACATTTGCTTTATTATTTGGGGATGTATATATATAATATATATATATAATATAATTATTATTATATATAGTAGAGTGGTTATGGATATGTGAATCGCGTATATTCTGAAAAAAATTTCTAAAGTTCAAAAAATTTCTAAGTTCAGAAAATAAGTTTTTTAAGAAAATTTTTTAGTGCAAGCTTGGCATAATTCCATAAGCTTGCCACTAAAGAATTTTTCTTAAAAAACTTACTTAACCTGACATTTCTGAACTTAGAAATTTTTTTTGAGATGAACTTTTTTTTCAGAAAATATACTGATTCAAATCTAGATATTTACCCATGGAGGGCAAGTATACTTTATATATATATATATATATATAATATATACTATATATATATATATATATATATATATATATATATCTATAATATTAATATATATAATATAGTAATATTATACTATAATGTTCATATTTTAGGTGTTTTCACTACTGCGAACCTAAGAAGGCCGCCCTAACACACAACTTAGTTCCAATGAAACATACTCGATCTTTCGATTCGACCATACTCCTCATCGTCGCAATCAACGTCTTTCAGTCCTCCGTAACAAGTCATCGTTCGTAAATTTTTCTCGAAACTCTTTGAACGCCGAGAGTCTTCAAGCCATTTCAGCGGCCCCTAAATCCGACAACGTTGTTTCTTTAAGTTTATTCGTAATATACATAACAGAAAAGCGAAGAGGATGGAAAGGAAGGTAAATAAGAAGGAGAACAAAGGAAGAGATGAAGAAGAACGAAAGCAGAGAGAAAAAGGAACAGTTGACAAAGAACGTTATCTCTAATTTCCTGACTCCTTCTCCTACTCATTTATTGTTTTAAATATCATTGTGTAATCTGATATGATGCTACACAATTCTTTTTATATATTTGTTTTATGTATTTTATGTTGTGTAAATCCATGTATGCAAGTTTTTATGAATCCACCTGTATCTGTATCTGTATCAATCTGTATCTATATGTATATTTATTTCTCTCTTCTCTCTCTCTCTCTCTCTCCTCTCCTCTCTCTCTCTCATTTCTCTCTCTCTCACTCTCCTCTCTCTCTCTCTCCTCCCTAATATATATATTAATATATATATATATATATATAAATAATTAATATATAATATATAATATATATATATCTATAATAATCATATATATAATATATATATTATAATATAACTATATACATCAATTAAATTAATGCTAATTCGTGAAAAAAAAGGTCAATTTGAATAGTTAAAATTGAGTGGACAATAAAATTAAAAAGTGATAATTCAAAAGAAAGCGTCCATTAAAGAGATATTCCACTTGCAACCGTTAAAGTTGGAGTCAAGGCAGGTTAGTCAGGTCAAGGTCAGACTCTAACCCTAGAGTTTCTTTTGAAATTCCATATTGTTGTTGTTGTTGTTGTTGTTGTGTTGTGTTTTGTTGTTTTTTTGTAGTTGTTGTTTTTTGCTGTTTATGTGTTGTTCCGCCTTCTCACCGTATATTAATTTTGTTAAGTCTGGTACTGTGTGTCTGTTGTGTTGTTGTGTTTGTTGTTGTGTTGTTGTTGTTCTGCAGTTGTTGTTATCTAATTGCTAACATTGTTGTTGTGTAATGTTTTTGTCGTTTTTATTGCATTGTTCTGTTTAATCGGTATTCGTACGTTATTGTTAGTCTCTGTGGTCATATTATAAAGAAGTAAAATTTTTGTACAACAAATTTTTGTACCTGAAACTTTTATGAAATTTTGTAGCTTTTTTACTTTTGTAAAACTACTAGCACGTAAAAGACCTCGAATTCTTTATACTACTTAATTCTCTCTCTCTCTCTCTCCATCCTCTCTCTCATCTCCTCTCTCTCTCTCTCTCTCTCTCTCTCTCTCTCTCTCTCTCCTTCGTCTCTCTCTCTCTCTTCTCTCTCTCTCTCTCTCTCTTCTTCTTAAAAGACAAGATTTCTGCTAAGATATTAATTATTTTGAATATCTGTCTGTATTTATCAACATTTATTTACCCTTCAAAACAACAATCAATAATAATGTCATTAAACACTTGATAATAAATATATATTGAGATGCGCGATTTAGAAATATCCGATATTCATTCTGATTTTTTTTTTTAAGCAAATATCGATATCGACACACTATATATTGAAAGTAATCTGCTTTCACTAATCGATTTTAGTAATATCGCTAATATATATTATTAGGGTGTACGTTTACACTATTGGTTTAAACGTAAAGCGATTTATAAGTTCTATTATTTGGTGTTTGGTTACATTAGATCACTTTCCCCTCTACTTATACCTACATAACCTACACACACACACATGCTCATAAACACACTCATCAATATAATATTATATAATATATTATATATAGTATATATAATTATTATATATATATATAATAATATATATTATATATATATATATATATATATAAATATATACTATATAATTTCTTATACTCTCTTTTCCCCAGATTGGGTAGGCAACAACATACACCTGAAAACAGAAAAATTAGTAAACAGAACATGACGTAATAAAGGAAACCAACCCCCCTTCCCTACCCATCCCTCAATGTCATTAAGTGAGAGCCCATCGCAGTTAAAAAATCCACCAAAGGGCTTTCATAAACCCACGCAACGAACCCTCAATGTGTATCTCGTCAATGTAAGATTCATCCCCTGGGCCAGAAACAAACTATGCTCTCACAAACCTCGTCAATTCCTCCCTATTACTGCACCTATCTTCTCAGCCGTCCAAGCTCGCATTCCAATCCCTTTAGACATCCTTTAACTGACTCAATCCACTTTTTTCTTCGATCTCCCACCAGTCATTTCCCAGTACCCACTCCCATATACATTCGTTAAGCCAATCGACATCATACATCCTTCCATATCAAAGCTAATCTTAATCACTATCGTAAATTCTCTCAATTTAACTTTTCTTCACCCACCCAACTCCTAATGCGTCCATTCTTCATTTATCAATTCTTCCACCCTAACCCCAAAGATGTCCATCTGAACACTTGTATACCTTAGATCTATACCACTTGTTTCCAGACCATAGTTTTCACTACTATACATTTAAGACAAGTAACAACAAACCCTCATGCAAAACCCAGCACACTCAAGGACGCTAGTCCCTTTACTCAACCAAGGATTAATGCACTAGCCACTTCTATCATCACAACTTTCCTACACACTGCATCGTCCGTTTCCTTTTCATCCACACATAACCTAAATATTTAAACTGAGATACTTGCTCCAATTGGTCACCATCCAACAATGAATTCACATGCGCGACACTACCCTTAACTTAATGCCATCACCTTACTCTTATCTACTTTACTTTCAAAATCAATCCTTTTACACACCCTGCAAATTCTCACAATCCACTCAAACTCTCTTCAGATTTGACACACAAAAGCCAAATATTATCATCCCAGCGTACGAATAAGCAGGGAACCCCCTCTCTTACATTTTCCATCATCTAACACCTCCACTTTGACCCCTACTCTAATTCTTTTCAATCACCCCATCCATATCATCAAATTAAAATAACCAAGGAGACAGATCACTGCCTCACTGCACTATTAATATCTACCATTCCTTTCAGCTCATTTATCTTATACAGCTTCACTAACCGACATGCATAATTTTGATTACGTTCAACGACTACCACCAACACCTTTATCATCAATTTATCTCCTACCTTATTAGGAGTACTATTATTTCCATCAATCTTTCGGAACTATACACCCCCATAAACGGCGTTGTTGACTTACACAACTTCCATCATCCAGTCAAAGCACAACAATCTTTGATCATACCACCAGTAATTTTCATCTCTATCTTAGGATATGCCTTTCTTCAACTTTCTCACTCTACCTATTATCTTCTCCGTACTAGTTACCTCATCCCAAAAATAATTATATATATATATACTATATATATATATATATAATATATATATATATATATATATATATAAATATACTATATATATATATATAAATATATTATATACTATATATATATAATTAAAAAATATATATATTATATATATATTATCAT
>JABUQX010029696.1:0-5000 GCA_015478945.1 Trachelipus rathkii
CGGTGTACTTCGTTCAATTAGATGGGTGTTAACCGTTTTCGCATTTATCATGAAACGCTTTCGCGTTTTCATTGCGCCACTTCATATATATATATATATATATATATCTATATATATATATTATACAGTGGCTGCTCGTCCATAGGCACTGCGGAACTGCAGCCCCCAAAAAATTCAGAACTAAGCCACAACTACTAAACAGATTTGACTTCCTTGTAACTCTTTCTCTCTCTCTCTCTCTCTCTCTCTCTCTCTCTCTCTCTCTCTCTCTCTCTCTCTCTCTCTCTCTCTCTCTCTCTCTCTCTCTTATATATTAATATATATATATATATATATATATATATATATATATATATATATATATATATATATATATATATATATATATATATATATATATATATATATATATATATATATATATATATATATATATATATATATATATAAAATTTTCTGTCGAACAATTTATTCCATAGAAAATACAGTAATGGGAACTTCAAAAATTCTTTGTTCCCAAAATAGCTCTATACCGTATATTTTTACTTATGTAATCCGAGCGAGATGTGTCACCGTGATCGTAGCTTATAAAAGGTAAGCTGGAACAAAAAGTGAATTTGTTCTTGCCTGATATTTTTTTCTTTTTTGAACTTCACATTTATCCTCTTTAAGTTTCGATCATTTTTGTCATTTTAACTGATCGTTTTTCAAAACATTTCATTCGCAATAATGTAAGTTATATATATATATATATATATATATATATATATATATATATATATATATATATATATATATATATATATATATATATATATATATATATATATACTCCTCTTGTTATATATATATATATATATATATATATATATATATATATATATATAGTAAAAATAAAAAATATACACAAATTATATCTAAAAAAAAACAACAGCCGGGAAAAGGAATACATTGCTGGAATGCTGGTCTAATTTTAGTGCGGAAAATGTAAAAAAAAAAAAATCATATCTCAAAAAATACAATAGCTACAGGGAAAAGGAATACATTTTTGGAATCCTGATAAAATTTTAGTTAGGAAAATGTAAAAAAAAATAAATAAATAAAAAAAAATTATTGTTAATAATTATAGTAATATAATAGAATGCCTGTTGAGACCTTTTTATGGTTACTCGTTAACAGAACTAGACTGTCTATTAAGGAATGTTCGGTGAAACTAAAGAAGTTACCGCATGATATCTCGAAAACTAAGATAGGTACAAGAAAACTGATAACATATATGGAATCAGCGTATGAAATTTGTATGGAAAATGAAAAAAAATTTTATTTTTTTTTATTTTATATCTCCAAAACTACGATAGGTACAAGAAAACTAATAACATATTTAGAATCAGCGTATGAAATATGTATGAAAAAATTTTTTTTTTAACTAAAAGAATACCCCAGGGTAAACCGCAAAGATGCAAAGAGTCGGGGTCTCTCGGCCTTCTGGGGGACGACGGGGTAGGACTATTTCCCCCCCTCCGGGGAGGGTCTCCGGAACCCCCGCTCTTTGGGATTTGGGTGTCGCGGGGGTTCCTCCGCCCCTCCCCTACGGGGTATGGAAAACGTCCCCCCCCTGTCCCACCGTCGGCTCAAGCCCCCTAAAAAAAATTTTTACGCTGATTCCATATATGTTATTAGTTTTCTTCTACCTATCGTAGTTTTGGAGATATAAAAAAAATAAAAAAAAAAAGTAAAAATTTTTTTTTATTTTCCATACAAACTACCCTGTTCAATGTTATCAGTTTATTAACCTATCTTTGTATTGGAGTGTCTCGGGGGTTCCTCCTTGCCCTACGGGGGTATGGAAAACGTCCCCCCTGTGTTCCCCATCGGCTCGAGCCCCCTACATTGCTGTGTAATACATTTATTTATATTTATATATATATATATATATATATATATATATATATATATATATATATATATATATATATATATATATATATATATATATATATATATATATATATATATATATATATATATATATATATATATATAAACTGAGTCTTGTATACCTATATATATTCAGCACCTCCCCCAAAAAAAATAGCCAATTTTTGTTTTATTCAACTACATGTCATGGGAAAATTTTACAAAGTTCCAAATGTATTCATTTACCTTCGAGATTTTGAAGTTTTGAGGAATTTTTTTTTTTTTTTTTTTTTTATCATTTTCCGCACTAAAATTTGCAAGTTTCAACAATGTATTCCCTTTCCTATTAATATTGTAGACTTACAGATATGGACAATGGCTCTTCTAGAGGTTGGCTATATATATATATATATATATATATATATATATATATATAACATATATATATGCTATATATATGTAATATATATATAATAATATAACATATATATATATATATATATATATTATATATATATATATAAAAACAGCGCATGCTTTTAAGGATACGGGCCGCCACATAGTATGTATGTAATAATAATAATAATAATAATAATATATATATATGTATATAATAATATATATAATAATATGTATATATATATATATATATATAATAATAATATATATATATATATATATAATAATAATAATAATAATAATAATAATAATAATAATATAATAATATATAATAATAATATAATAATAATAATAATAATAATAATAATAATAATAATAATAATATATAATATAATAATAATAATATATAATGTAATAATAATAACAATAATAATAATATATATAATATATAATAATAATAATATGTAATAATAATAATAATATATATAATAACAATATATATATAATATATACTAATATATATATATATATATATATATATATATATATATTATTTTCCTACTTATCCGATCAACATCAAATTTTCCGAGCGTATATAGTCGGGCAGATACACATTTTTACTTGGAGAATTTTTGGTATGCTAAAAAAAATTTTTTAAACATTTCCAAAAATATTTTTTTAAATTTGTTCCAAGATCAAATATTCAAAGGACTAAAACTACTACTACTACAAAATAAAAAAAAAAAAAATTTAAATATAAAATGTGTATCTCCCCCGTTTGAAGTTATTTCTAAAATATTGATTGTAAGGGCAAATAAAAAAACATGAAAATATAGGTTTTCAAATAAAAAAATAAAAAAAAATAAAAAAAATAAAAATAAAAAAAACTACAGACATACAATAACAGAATAACGCCAGAAAAAGACATTTTAGAGGTCAGAAAAGCTGCTGCTTGCTTTTTTATTTTTATCAGAATTGGATGAAAATTAAGACTTAATTTTATGTCATTTTTAGGTGGGGGCTAAAATGGGGTCTTTCCGGAGCTCAAAGTGTAGCCTGTCTTTAAATCACTTAATTGCCATCATCAATTTGCAAAATAAAAAATAATAAAATAATAATAAAAAACAAATACAAAAAAAAAATCCAAAAGTAAAAAAAATATGGTTAAAAAAAATTAATTAATTTTAATAATTTAATTTAAATCATGCCAACCCTAATGAAAATTGACAACTTTTTAAATATATTCAAATAAGGAAAATTAACATAGAGTAAAAATAATTTCTTCAATTATGTAAAAATTATTTTTATATTTTTTAAAAATAGTTTATTTATTTATTTTTTTAAATTTTCTCTTTCGATTTTTCTGTTATTTTTCTTCTTAATTGTTTTATTTCTCACGAATATTTTTTATTTATAAGGCTTCTATGTTTCAAATATCGATATTTAAAATAGTACGATCTATGGTACGATCGCTAAAATAAAAAAAATGGAAATAAATAAAATATCGTATAGCAACACCAAAGATATAACATTACGTAATATTATAACCCTTAATACATTTTACTTAAAATGATCTGAAAAAATAGCCATTCTAATAAAACTATATTTTGGGGTAATATATCAAATTACTTTGGTAATTTTTATTTTTTACAATTTTGAAACAAAGTTTTATCACAATATTAGATTATGGTTTATTCTTTTTAATTTTAATGAGATATTTGAAGAATTTAAAGTTTCTTATTTTTATTTACTTGTCTAATTTAAATGGAAACTTCTGGAAGGTATTTTCTATCAAAACAACACAATTTTGTCTTCTGTTTTAATGTAATTTTATACCCATTCTTATTCAGCATAATGTTTAAAATTTTATGTAAATTGTTTAGAATCTCAGTAGACTTTATCATTTAGATAGTTTTAATAATAAATACTAAGCTTTGTCAATACCGTTTTAAAAACTAAAAATTATATCGATATTAATATCGTTACTTCTACCCATGATACAATCGCAAATTTTGCATTACAATAAGCTCTGATAGGACGGAGGTTAGGACATTTTGAGCCGTCGCAATATTTTGTATCTTGGGAGAGAGTTCCTCCCAAGGTTTTTAAGTTTTATTTTATTTTTTTGTAAATTAACCAACTACTTATCTTGTTCTTTTAAAAAAGGAACATTAATTTAATATTTTTTATTTACAATGGCTTGCTAGATTACTTGAAGATGCCTGCTGGAAACGAGTCAAACTTCTCACGAGGCCTAGCCTTTCAGCAAATTTTGCCAGATCTCTGTGATCAGATCTGTGCATGCGGAACAGTCATCAACTTAATGGACAAAAATCTCAGTTGCGTTCCAGTTCCACCTGTTCTAAAAACAGTCAAGATCCTAAATCGGGGTTTGGTAAGTTAATATGCCGAATTTCATAGTCTAGGCCTAATTATATTATTTTAGAAAATTACTCATATTATGAGGCTAGATTTAAAGTTTCCAATTTACTAATTTCAAGATGTATTACATTTCGTAGTCTAGGCTATAAACAAAGTGGACTTATCAAGTGTAGGATCTAAGAATAATTTAGTAGCATAATACTGCAAGTTGACTTTTAAAAAACAGTTTGCTTAATACAACTAACTGGGTAATTGTGGAGTATTATTGACTTGGGTTCATGTAAATACTGTATTAAAACTAC
>JABUQX010029696.1:10000-35000 GCA_015478945.1 Trachelipus rathkii
CATTGAAATAGTTCGTAATAAAAGAATAAAGACAGTTATATTTGTAACAGGTAATAGAAAGAAACACTGGTCTAATTGTAGCAATATGCTTCAAATAGGTTAAAAAGAATACTAGATAGTAAAATACTGTAAAAAACTATATTGTTTTGCTCTTAAATTGCTTTAATGATATGTATAATAATATTATTGAAATGTCCCTTACAGAAATAAAAGAACATCGAAAGGAAATTTTTAGAGTGGCAACACTCGTGACGTCACAAAAGCGAATTAAGATGGCGGACACGGAGCGCAAATCACGCACTTGCTATTCTGAACCGAAACCCTTCGGACGTGCCTCCTATATATTCGTGATATTTTGATAGTTGTTAGTTTTCAAATTAGGGAAGTTTTAACGATTGTACTTGAAAATATTTTAACTATTGGATAGCTTTTGATTAGACTTTGATATTTTTTGTATATATATACTGATACCGACGTATTTGGACTGTAAATAAAAAAGGTAATATTTTGTAAATTGTATATTGGTAAATTAATTATTTAGATATTAGCATTGGCCATTTTCGTGTTTATGGAAATTTAATATTGGCTATCTTTGTCAATTATTCAGATGTTAGCACTGGCCATTTTCTCAATTAGGAAAACTTGATAGCGGCCATTTTGTTGGTTGTTTATTGGAATTTAGCAGTGGCCATCTTCACATTTTTGAACATCAACATTAATTATAGTTCCGTTGTTAAACTTGGCTTTGGCAATTATTTCATCTATGAAACTACATCTGAGATCGATTTGATTATTTATTGGAATTTAAAGTGCATAAATTGTGAGGTTATTATTTTAGAATTATATATATATGGCCATGTAAGTTAGCATATACTTTTGTATATTGTTCAAGTTATTCGAATTTTGTGATCATTTTGAATTTTGGTTACGAAAGTTAGGATATAGTGAGTTACTAATTTGGAGTTTTTAATTGATATTTTTGAAAAATAAAGTTATATAGCAAGATCTGAATTAAATAAAGAACCCTTGTGATAATTATAGTCAACAATAAAAGAATTTGAAGGATTATAGTTGGAGTTGTTGTGTTTTAAGAAAATATTTTAATTGTTTTGTTTCGTTGAAAATTAAAGAAAAGAAAAAAAACTATTTATTTTACTGAGTTGAACCTTGATCATTGAAACATATTATTTTATAGGTTATTAGTTATTTTGATAGACTTCAGGTAAATAATATATATATTAAATCAGTTGTTGACATTTGGAAACTTGCCGGCTGACGCCATTTTGGTTTTACCGGTTGACGCCATTTTGAAGTCACTGACTGACGCCATTTTGTATTAACTGGCCATTGACTGGGACAGTTAATAATAACGATATATTACAACGAATTTGAAGACAGTTATAATTATTCGAGACATTGACTATTAAGTGACAGTTAATGAAATAAATTAGACGTATATTTATATGAACATAAACTTAATTGAGACTCTGATTTGATCGTCTTACGTTCTAGGACTTTATAATTTGACTTTGAAAATCGTTTAGAGTGACTTTATACTTTGAGAACCCACATTGATTGGGACTTTGACATTTTAGATAAATTTTCTACTTAACTGATTTGAATTAGTTTTGGACTTCGATATTTTTGGAATTAACTTACAGTTTACACAGTTTAGATTTATTTGGACTTACATTTTAATAATTTGAATTTTTGGAATTACGTTTGAATTAACTTAGACTTTTGATATTTTAGAATCGACTTACAATTGATAAGTGGAATTACTTTGAACTTTTGACATTTTTGAAATTGAATTGACGTTTTGATAGATCGAGTTGATTTTCAATTTACATAAATTAAATCGACTTTGAGATTGGATAATACACATTGGCTTGGGATTAATTGATGCAAGTTGACTTACATTGAGAACAATTTGATTTTGGAAGCCAAACATTTTCCTAACCTGGACTTTTGTTTTTTTTAAGCATTTGAGTGCTCTGACAGTCGAATATTTTAAATTAAATTAAGACACATATTTTTGATGTCTAGGGTATTGTGACATTAGAATAACTTAGTTTTGATAAACCTTGGAATAAAACATCTTGACTTATTTTGAAAACGAAATTCAGGTTTATACTTGGATGTTTGAGTTTATTTTACCAATTTAATAATTTGAAGTGGATACAACTTTGAGCTAGGCTGTTGAGATTGGCCTTTGAGGTCTTGATTATAATTGTTCAACTTTGAGGTATGACTTTGTACCAACAGTTTATAATTTAGAATTTGGTATAATCAATATATTTTGGATTAAGATAGGAATCTGAGGTTTATTAAGCTTTTACAAGTGACATTTCGAAAACACATTATTGAACTAATACTGAACTAACTTAAGTAATTGATACTTTGCTTAAGCGGTAAATGAATAGAAAAAACTTTTATGAAACCATTTCAAATTTTAATTTGTTGAGTTTGGTTTTGATTGTATACGAATAGTTTACTTATAAATTTAAGATTTGTTGAAGTTCTCGAGGTTCAACCTTGGGGTAAACGTCTCTGAAAATACTAACTACAGAAGCTACTTTACTAGAACTAGGTTAAAGGATAAAGAGTTAATACGCATCATTGTTTTATTTAATAATAAGATAGATAAGTTATAAGAAATTAGACACAACGCATTGTTCAGATTTAGTATATTTGACCACTATACGATCGATAATTTTAGATATTTTGGTGGTGTAGGTATTCATATATATCTACACTACAACACCGTTCTAATGTGGCTCGCGACTCGCGTATTCAGATTTATCACGTTTATTAAAAATTAAATAGTTTTAGAAATTATATATATACGGTATATATATATATATATATATATATATATATATATATATATATATATATATATATATATATATATATATATATATATATATATATATATATACAGGGTTCACACTAAAATTTTGAATTTGATTTCCCTGACCAAATCTGCAAATTTTCCCTGACCAGCGTGTTCGTTATTTTTGGTGTATAAAATTCCAAAAGTCATGAAAAGTCAGGAAATTTTAAAATTTCCAAACATATGAAGAATGATCCATGGACAAAGTTAACATATTTTAAAAATATTTTTCCTTACTGTATAATTGTGGAATGAGAGATGTATTTGATAAGTGAATGAAAAGGATGGGCGAGGAATGACATTCCATAAATCTACTTCTATCCTGTTTCTTTCTATTTTTAGTTCA
Source organism: Trachelipus rathkii (assembly GCA_015478945.1). Classification (NCBI taxonomy): domain Eukaryota; kingdom Metazoa; phylum Arthropoda; class Malacostraca; order Isopoda; family Trachelipodidae; genus Trachelipus; species Trachelipus rathkii. Next base: position 13,243 of record JABUQX010029696.1, read on the forward strand.
CTATTGCCTACTATTCTTCCTATTCTGTTACGTAGAAGTTGTTCCAAGTTCATCCTTCCGATTGAATGTGATTGGTATATGGATGTGGTTTTAGACTGTATGATTTATGACTTAATCTGTTTATATCTTTTCTTTTTAGGGATTATACTTTTTGAGGTGTTTTTTGAGGTTTGACGAAGTGATTTTGATTTTGTGCAGTTAGGTATTTATTATTTTTATAAAATGACTTCAAGCAAAAAAAACTTAACTAACGACCAGTGGTTGGACGTCAAACTGAACCTTGGTTCATTTCTGTTCAAAGATTACAATGTCTCGTACTAAATATGGAAAGATTTCTTAAGTCCAGTAAAATGCCTGCTACAACCAACAACTAAGCTTTTTGCATTAGATTTACATGACAAACTTGAATGTCAGACTGTGCAAATCAAAATGACAGAAAAGGTATTAGAAAGATGTCCTCTGAAGTACAAGCCTGTCCAATGGCTCTCATCATTGGATCCTAGTATAGTTTTTCATCAGCCAGAACAAAGGAAACAAAGATTTGATTTATTGCTAGAGGCATTGTACACCAATAACTGAATCACAGATTCTGTTGCTGAGAAGAAAAAGCACTATACTCTACTTTGCAGTGAAGCTCATTCTACCCATGAATTAAAATTCAAAATATTTTTGGATGGTGATTGTCCTTCTAAGAGACTTGATGAGTTTTTTTTCTTCTATAGCACCTGAGAATCAATGTTATGCGGAATTGTGGCAAATTATTAAATTAGGACTGATATTTTTGCATGGAAATACGACAGTGGAAGGAGGGTTTTCTGTAAATAAAGCAATTTTAGTGGAGAATCTAAAGAACATAGTCTGATTTCTCAAAGAACAGTGCAAAATTCTATAAGATCTCATGAAAGTATTCATAAAGTTCCTATCACTCAAAAAATGTTGACAAATGTAAGAGCTGCCCATAGGAGATATGAAGAACATCTCAAAGAGTCAAAACAGAAAGAAAAAGAAGAGAATAAAAAGGTTGAAAAAGAATATTATCCATACAGATCAATAAACTTGAAGAGCTGAGAAAGATGTTAAAACTGAAGGCTTTAACAGAAGAAGCCGCTATAAAATCAAAAATTCAAATGCTTGAGAAGAAAAAGTTAATAAATCTCCCCATTTAGAACTTTTGTGATTACAGTGGACGCTATTCACCTAGGCTATTAATGTAAGCTTTTAATTTATTTTTCTTTTTGTATAAATAAAACTGTTTTCTTTTGAAAAAATAAAAAAAAGGAGTGCTTTGGACGGCTATGGGTAAGGTATAGGCTTATTACTAAAAAAAAATATTTTTTTAAATTCATCCATGATGATGAACAATTTCTAAAGTAAGTTTTCAATAATTTAATGTATGAACTGAGTAAATAGGCTGCAATAATAATTAATAGATATTTTATACACCAAAAATAACGAACACGCTGGTCAGGGAAAATTTGCAGATTTGGTCAGGGAAAGTCAGGGAAATCAAATTCAAAATTTTAGTGTGAACCCTGATATACTTATATATATATATCATTGATCTATGGTCTTCTGCCCATAGGGACTATGGGAGTCTTGTGTGGTAGCGCTTGACATATCTAAGGCTTTTGACATGGTGCACTCGTCACTGCTCTCTAAGCTACCTTCCTTTGGATTTCCTCCTTCGCTTTGCTCACTCTTGTCTAGTTTTCTTTCAGATCGTTCCATTTCAGCTCTTGTTGATGGAGCAACCTCTTTCTCCTTTCTTGTTAATTGTGGTGTTCCTCAGGGTTCTGTTTTATCTCCACCTTTATTCCTACTTTTCTTTAATGGTCTTCTTAGCTGGACTTCTAACTCTGCTCACTCTTATGCTGCTGAGCCAACTCTCCATTCCTCCACTCATTTCAAATGTGATCCCTCGTTTGTATCTAGAGTTGCCTCTCGTCTACAGTTTTCCGATTCAATTCTTGCCGATGTGGTCGGGATTTCTCAGTGGGCTAACCGCATTCTTGTGAAATTCAACTCTTTAAAAACTCAACTTCTTCATATCTCCCTCTCTAAAACACCTCACAACTTTCTTATCCCCTTCGACGGCTCTAATGTCTCACCTGTAAACAACATAAATATTCGTGGACTGAACATAAATAATGAATTGTCTTGGAGACCTCATATCAAATCGGGTGTTAAAATGGTCTCAAAGCTGGGAATTCTGTCTAGATTGCGTGAATTTTCTTCTGCTCAGTTACTCCAGTTATATAAGAGTCTTATTCGCCCCTGTATAGAATACTGTTATCACATTTGGGTGGATCCGGTTCCACCATCCTTTTGGATAGTGTTGAGGCTAAGGCTAAGAGACTAATAAGCTGTCCAATACTTTCTAATTCCCTTGACCCTCTATCTCTGCGAGGTAATATTGGTGTCCGATCTCTTTTCTATAGGTATTACAACGGCAGGTGCTCCAGACAATTGACCTCTCGCACTCCACTGCGTCGCCCTCGTAAAACAAAAGGTGCCTTACTCACATGAGTATTATTGTGAAAATGGAACTCAATGTTTACTCGTTGGTGCCTCCTTCTTTCAACCACATCTGTTTTTGTTGGCTGCATTGCCTTCATCCCTTTTTCCTACAGTATTCAATCTTCCTCTCTTTTAAGTCTCGCGTCTACGTCCACCTGAGGGAATTGCGTTAGACAAGGTGGGTGAATTTACTATCCTTTTTGTTTTTTTCTTTTCATTCTTTTTGTTTTGCCCCTCCTTTGGAAAGGGCCCTGTCCGTGAATGGTAGCATCATATATATATATATATATATATATATATATATATATATATATATATATATATATATATATATATATATATATATATATATATATATATATATATATATATATATATATATATATATATATATACAACTACAAATCAACACGCGGGGTTATTTCAAATCTCCGGGGCAATTTCAGAATTTTATTCAATTCCATCTTCCAAAAAAACTAAAGTTTACAAAAAAAATAAAAGTTGTAGCAGACTAACAGGTGCAGTGAACTGCAAAAAAAGTTTTTTTAAAAAATATATAAATAACCTAGATTTTTTGATTTTTCTTTAAAAAAATTTTTTTTAAAAATTTGTAATTTTGATTTATAAGGTCTGTGTACGAAAAATAAAGAAAAAATTGTAAAATTTGATCACTTACTATTTGATAGTACAGGTTTTAAGCTATGTATACATATAAAATACATAGTGATAGCACATTTCATTAAAAAGTTATTTAATATTGAAAACCCCGGGGCAATTTCAGATTTCCATTCTATTTCCCCCCACCCCCCTCACCCTTGACTGGGGTGGCCAATTGACTCAGTAACCACGGGAATCGACTCGGAGGCATCAGAAACCCATATAAACATACCCGACGACAACAAAAACAAAAAAGTAGCTAAAAATTTCTAAGGGTGCCAGATTTAACAAAAAATCAGCTAAATCTGGCAATGCAGCTAATTTATCATTCTTACTTACTACTAACACGTTAGGGAAGCTCATTTACGCTAGTGTCAACCAAAAATGGGTAAAATTTATATTTTTTTTTAGGTTTTCTGAAATTGCCCCAAAAAAAAAAATTTTCCTTCTTTTTTTAGACATTTTTTAAAAATAGTTATTATTTGTATTTTTTGAATTTCTTTACATTAAATGATTGCCAAATGCCTATATTTTATTATTGGAAATAGAACTAATTTCTCTAAGTGTTATAGTTTTTAAGTTACAGTTACTTAAAAACCAAAAAAAGGCCGAAAAATTCTGAAATTGCCCCGGTTAATGGTATATATATATATATATATATATATATATATATATATATATATATATATATATATATATATATATATATATATAAAATAACTTAATAATTACTAATAATTATTAGTGGTCGTCGTCCTATGTGTGGCTCGCCTAAAATTTTTAAATTCTTAATTTGCTCGCGATAGACTAAAGGTTGGGCACCACTGGTCTAGGCTAAGGATATATAAAAATTAAGAAGTAGGCCTAACTCTAATCCAGGGCTCTGAGCAACTTAATTTAACTTTGCTAATAACTTAAATGAGTATTATGCTATAGTTGAAATATTAATTACTAAAACTTAAAATAAATTAATATCAATAAGAAAAACGAACAAAAACAAAAGTTTTAGGTCTAAGCCTGTCCTATAGACTAAGGCTAAGAATACCAAAATAAACTAAATTAATTAAAGAATTAAAGAATTTGAAAAATAACGAGCGAAAAAATAATTTAAAATTTAAATAAAATGAGTATATATATTAATTTAACTGGATAAGCCTACAATCAACTCAGCTGTCTAAATTATATGAACCAATTTAAATAAAAAACAAAAACTACTAACACCGTTATTTATAATAAAAAAAAAAAAGCCAAGTAACAAAAATACAAAAGAAAAACATTAAACAGTAAAAGGGAAGAGCGCAGTTAGAACACAACCTCCTCTTTGTCATAGGGACACAATACTTTTCATACATTTACACAATACATAAATACTTTTCAAATTTATAATGTGAATAACAACTAAATTCAAGATTACTGACCTAAGGTACAGTAGAATTACCTTGACTAGTTTTATTATATTTGTCTTTTTGTTTAATTTTATTTATTAAGGACTCTTTCCTCCACAAGCATCCGCTTCATGTGCTTCACCACATGCGTTACATTATCAGACCACTTGATAAAAAGAAGTTTACTTGGGGTTGTAGCTAACCTAGGGCTTGAAAGATAGGCTTAGACATCTTGTTAACTTTTCAAGAAGGATTGCATTTCAGGGCCAAACATTAAATTAGGGCTTAAATGATCAAGGGGCAAATGAAATTTTGAAAAAGGAAAGAAAAAGGAAGGGTGGCCCTACCTGTCCAAAATAGTTTAAGATTTGAATTTTGAAAATGGCAATTTGAATTTTGAAGTTAAGAAAATGATCTAGGCCTATAAGGTAAACCAAAAAAAAATTTGAAATTTTTGAAGTAAACATAGAAATGAGATGATTAAGAGATGAGTATATTGATTAGACTAATAATGCATTTACACTAACCCCATTTAGTAATAGACTTAATTTTGGAATGGTTTGCCCCAGGATTGTTGAGTGCAACTCTATTGCAACATTTAAAAAAGGATTAGATAGGTATATGGATGGTTTGGGTATCATATAGTAGCTATATTTTGACTAAATTGGCTGGTTTTTAGTTGCAGTAGTTATTAAGGTTAAACTGCATGTTATGACTATAGCAAAACTTATTAAAGCTTGTGGTTAGCATGTACTTTAGCTTTATTTTTTCTTTTAGTAGTAGACTTTGTGTATACTATGTAAGTTATTGACAAACCTTAGGGTGCTTTGTGGATTTGCATAAGCATGTTGGTAATTGTTCTGTTAGGTTGACTGGGACAGTCACGATCGCCCATGTGGCTTCTTTCTGTCTCTATATTTCTAAATTTCATGCAAATTTTAAGAAATTAAAATACACATAGACTAACAAAACCTAGGCTGCATGCTGATTTGCTATGGGGCCTAGCTAGCTATGAAACCCGACACTATTCCCTATTTTTCTTTCTCATTTTATAGCTAATTACTTTATTTTCCATTCAACTTGCTCTTTATCAGCGTTAAAAGTCCAGATATACAATATCAGTTGCTTTTCTTTGTCCATGCACTCAATGTATTCTCCACCCAGATTACATGTTTGTCTGGCATGATTCACCTTTCTTCGGTGTTGGTCTCAAAATTTCATTGGAAACCTAAGTATTTTTAGATTTGCTTTCCAATATGTTTTAGAACTTTACTATTAGGGTAAACTAACTAACTTATATAAGGTTAAACTAACTAACTTACTACTAGGTTAAACAAACTAACTTACTACTAAGGTTAAACTAACTAACTTACTACTAAGGTTAAACTAACTAACTTACTACTAAGGTTAAACTAACTTACCACTAAGGTTAAACTAACTAACTGGCAGGTTTTCCAGATCATCCCTGCTACCTTTCTTATAAATTGGCACAATATATGCAATTTTTCAATTCTCAAACATTGCACAGTAATTGAGACATAAAAATGTAACCAGTATACAATATTTGTTAAGAAATTCAAAACTATTTCTGCTCTCTAATGTAATTTTTTAGGCTTTTCATCTATAATCACTGAACCAAACTACAATATATATATATATATATATATATATATATATATATATATATATATATATATATATATATATATATATATATATATATATATATATATATATATATATATATATATATATATATATATATATATAACCTCCCCCCACTTACGCCAGATGTCACATCTCCCAGGAGACACAATGGAGCACCTCCTTCTGGGGTGCACTGCTCTCGACGCCCCCCATGCTGACTTCTCTATATCTTCCCTTCTCCACCTGTGGAACCGCCCAAGAGCAGTGGCTGGCTTCCTGGAATCAGTGTGGCCCTCCAATTAAGGTGGGCCAGGGGCAGAAGTATATACCGGTATATATATATATATATATATATATATATATATATATATATTGAGACGGATTCATCTATGTCTTATTTTCCTACCCCACAGATAAATAACAACTGACGAAAACTCGACAAGAGAGTTGACCTCCTAATTAGAGAGGAGAGAATAATTATTATTCAATTTCCATTGAAGGTCTTTGAAGTATTTCGACACCAGGAACGTCGCCTTTTTTTTTCCCTATAAAGGGTACTATAGACTGTTTTTATTGTTTTGTTAAATAAAATAATTAATAGCAATAATAAAATAATAATTTTAATATTAGTAAAATAATATAGATTAAAAGTAAATAACAAAATGAAATTATTGAATTTGTGCTGATTCTTTGCAGTTAAAGTAAGAAGTTGAATTGATAAGTAGTTATAAATAGCCAATTAAATCAAATTAAATTAAATAAATCAAATTGAGTATCTATGAATTCAGATATGTACGATTTTAGAGTAATGGAAAGAGTTTTATTCATTATCTGAATTCTTTAATAAATTTAATGAACTGTAATTTCTGGTGAGATGAAGGAGATTTCTTGACAAGCTTAATTTTTATTTTTTATTCTCAGGTTCCGGATTGTAGAAGCTTTCCTGGATTTGAAGATTGCTGTTCCATCTTAAAAGCGAATACGTTCAAAAATCAAGTGAGTCCTCTGAGGGCCCATTTTTTTCTACTAAATATAAAAGAAGACAAATAACAGAGATGTCATCTTTACCAAAGGTATTAAAAACCTAAACACGTAATTCTTCTGTAGTTAACTAACTAAAAAGAAAAATATTACGATTTAAAGAGTCCATTGTCAACATACTAAAAATCTCATTAAAAAGATAGATTCACTTACATCATTTACAAATAGAAGCTTGCCAATATCAAAGAAATCTTTATTAGCTACAAGAATAATAATAATCATCTACGTTCGTACCTACCAGAAATCTACTTTGAGTAGATTCTGCCATTTATTGTGATAGTGCCCAAAGAAACCTTGTAAACTTAGGAAACACCCAAATAATTTTTGCACACCAAAAACAAAGACTCCCTTATAAACATAAAGTAAAGTTGTAAATATAAAAAAAAAAAGATCTCACACATATATTCAATACTTAATAAAATTACTACAAATTAATGCCATTACAGATAGATAGACGTTCATAAATAAAATTGTAAGTTATTAAAAAGATTACTTTGAGTAATCAAAAATAGAATTAAAAGAATATTATAGAATATAACTTTTTTATCTACAAACCTAGAAACATTACCAATAATAATTATTGAATCCTGTAAAAATAACAATTAACACTTGCTAAAAATAAAACCACTGTTAAAAACAAATACCCCAATTAAAACTTTTGTAAAAATATAAAATAAAATTTGCTTTCAAAATATTTAAAGCAAAGTCATTCTTACATATAAAGGAATTTTTTTTCTATTTTTATCTATATATTTTATATTATTTTTCATTATTTATTGGATTTATTATACACATTCTTCATTCTTTTTTTTCCTTATTGATATAAATATGCGTATGTAAACATACACATATTCATATACCTAATTATCTAATTATAATATTTTAATTACCTGCAAATTTTTTTGGAAATATATATATATTTATTTTTCATTTCTTAATATTTATTTAATAAAAGCCATTTAGAGGTGTATTTTTTTATCAAAGCAGCAGAGAGAGTAAAAGCTTAAAAGCTGTAAGTCATGGTTGAAATTGGTAAAGTGTCATAACGAGTAGTAACAAAGAGGATTGGTGTAAGTATCCGCCCAATTGTTGCCGGAAGACTTTGAGAATATTGACGATACTTGGTGTATATTTTACTTGGCTTTGAGAACAAGTTGATTCAATCTTGTTATTTTGATAGGTGACTGATATAAATTGGAAGTTGTTGTGGTTCAAGCCGATGAGTCTCAATAAAAAGTCGTATTGTTAAAAGAAGCAACTGCGAAAAGAATTCACGCTTCCACCAATACAAAAGATCTTCATAACATACCACCACAAATAGAGACGGTCTTCCTCCTTCGTTGAACAACATCAGTTCCAGAGAGGAAGCTTCTCTGAAGACGAGCTCGTCACTGAGATTGTACAGGTGAGGGTTTACTTCAATTGTGGTGGGTATCAAAAACCTACCACATAAAGTGGTAGCAGAGCGTAGTTGTTTTCTTTGAGGAATACGACTAGTTCTGCAGCTGAGTGTTGACAAAGTGTCACTCAGCCGCCACTGTCATCTGAATACAATGACCGACGGGATGAACGAATTATTAGGTGAAGGAAAGACAGAAGAAGGGCAAACACCGCCGAATGATTCCGTCTCAGTCCCAAATCAAGACAATATGCAGTCCAGTGTTGTAAATGTAACCCAAGAAAATCAAGGAGAGAATCGGAGTCCGACGGTAGTTACCGTTGATGCTCAGTTCTTTCAGTCGGTGTTGCAACAAAATACCCAGCTGATGGAAAAGATGACAGCCTTGATATCTGCAATGGAGGTGGATAAGAAACCAAAGAAAATGATTCCATTAGGAAAGTTCAGATTGGACACGGGTGAAACAATGGTCCAGTTTTTTGACCGATATGAGCAGTTCTGTGCTGTTCAGTATCCTGGATCAGCGGACGGAATGGTAGCCTTACTGGGAAGCCACCTTCAAGGTTCGGCCTTAGAGGCTTATAACATAGTTGCTGCAACGTCAGCTGAATATCAATTCGTAAAATCCCAACTTTTGCAGTGGTTTCGCGAACAATTAAAGAAGAAAACTAACACCGAAACAGCTGAATTTACGAAAGCAGTAATGAAAGAGGAAGAAGATGTGCCGCTGTTTGCTTTGAGATTGTTGGGATTGGCGCAAAGAGCCTTTCCAGGAAATGAGGTAAAGAAAATGCCAATGGTACGAGAAAAGTTGTTAGATAGTGTCCCGGAAGTGGTCAAGACCAGAGTGGAAGATGCCTTAATGGGAGTAGAGGTTACTCAAGGTTCAGTAATTCCTTGGGAGAAATTAGTTATTATGGTAGATAAGGTATATAGGGGAAATAAGAAAAAAGAAAATCCGAATGTTGAAGTAGTCGATTTGACCCGATCGTTACAAATGTCCACCATCCCCACACAACATCAAATGGCGCTCCCAAGATATAATAACCAAGAAGGATTATGCTGCTGCCAACAATCGCAAACTCAAACCCAGTTTAGAGCTGTAACCTCTCAGGGAAACAACCACAATGCTGCTCAAAATGCAGCCCCGATAACATCAAGTAATTACAGACCACAAAGATATGAGCCATCAAATCAAATCCCAACAAGAGAATTCCGAAATGGTCAAAGAAATTATCAGCAGAGAAACCAAAATGGCTCATCAATTCCAACCTGCAACCATTGCAAGAAGAGGTCATAACATGAGTGCTTGTTGGAATAGGCCACAGTGTATGTATTGTGGTAAGCGAGGCCATGTTATAGAAGAGTGTTACCTGGAACAGAACCGTTGCTTAAAATGTAAAGAGGTAGGACACTTGGTAGGGGATTGTCCCAATGGCCGAAACCAAAATGGCCAAAATCAAACAGTAGCACCATCACGAATATCGTGTCCATTTTGTCAGAATGAACATCTCGGTAAAGATTGCCCACAAAGATCGGGAAACGAGCGGGCTCTGGCATGGGCGACCTCATGCCAGAAGCCGCCACAACTACCAAAATAACAGATGAATATGAAGGGGGAGCTTGGGGAATTGATGTTGAAGAGGATGTTCCTGGAGAGTCGCAGGAGATTCCTCGCGAAATTTTGCATCAAACAACATCGGTTCAGGTGCCCACAATCAACATCTTTGAAAACCCACCAGGGCAAGATCAGTTGCAACAAGTATCTGTTTTGATTGCAGTTGGGGATAATGAAGATCCACCAAAGAATACATATGAACTAAAATCAATAGAGATAACACATCAGAGAGATGACGAACCAACAGTAGTAAAAGAAAACAGTAAAGAAAAAGAAAGGAAGGATGAGTGCTCCGAGAACATCATCCACTATCATATAATAAGAGCTCCGGAAAAGACCTTAATTTTGCAAGTTACAATAGTGGATCAACCACCTATGGAGCCTCTTACCGCATTTGTAGATACAGGGGCAGAAGTGAGCCTTATATCGGCCAGCTGTTTCCATTTGCTAGATAAAGGAAAAAGTCCAATCTTGCCCACAGCATTTAGAGGAGTTACTGGAATAGGGAGTGTCCGATTTCCAGTTCTGGGGGAAATCATGATAGCATTGCGATTATCCACCAACTATGTCCTGAAACCTGGTCGTTTTGTCGTCGTCCCAGATCAGTTGTCCGAATACGACTTGGTTTTGGGATATGACATTCTCAAACAAGAACATCTTTTACCTGATCTGTACCATAAAGAATTAGTCATAAGACGCGGGAATTATGTGCAGACAGTAGCGGTGGATATGAGACAAGGTTTACCTAAAGAAGAAACTTGTGCCTTGGTAGAAGCAGTAAGTATCGCACCTCTGAGGTGTATGATAGTAGAAATCGAAAGGAAAGGACGAATTCCAATAAAACAACCCGTTCTGGTGGAGGCCTGGCGGGAATTGACAAAAGATATCAGATTGGAACCTTCCTTATTGACTTTTTCAGGCAATAAAGCCTTAATATTATTACAAAACAAAGGTGAAACACCTAAGAGATTGAAAAAGGGAACGATTGTAGGACAAGTAGAAGAGGTTATTACGGTGGATGATCCCACTGTGAATGTTGTCGAATTGACTGAGCAAAATACTAATGAATATTCCGAGTGGAATCCTGAAAATTTAACCAGCGCTTTTAGATTGGATGAGGCAGATTTGACATCGGATCAAAGAAAACTAGTAAATTATTGATGCGGTATCCCTCTGTCTCGAGTTTGGGAGATTCTGATGTGGGCTGCACAAATGTTATTAAACATAAGATCGAGACCCTGACTGAGGATCCAGTGCAAGTACCAGTCAGAAGGTTACAAGGCCCTATGCTCAGAGAAATCGAGGCAGATTGTAGGAAATTGGAAAATGAAGGAATCATCCAGCGGAGCAAGTCTCCATACTCAGCCCCAGTGGTACCCATTAGAAAGAAAGATGGTTCAATCAGATTGTGCATTGACTACCGGGAATTAAATAAGATCACAAAGGGAGATAGTTTTCCTATCCCAAATCTGATTGATATGTTATTTAGCCTCAAAGGCATGAAATATTTCACAACAATAGATCTCATAAAAGGCTACTATCAGGTGGAAATGGAGGAGACCAGCATCGAAAAAACGGCTTTCACCACTCCATTGTCCCATTGGGAATTTTTGCGCATGCCTTTTGGAGTAAAGAACGGCCCTGCCACTTTCCAACGAGGGATGAGATATGCTCTGGCACATATACCATGGAACGAGTGCATGGTGTATCTGGATGATGTCCTCATTATAAGTGAAACGTTTGAGAAGCATCTGGAAACCTTAGAAAAGGTATTATCCGCATTTGAAGAAACAGGGTTCAAAATAAAACCAGCAAAAACTTACCTCCTAAGAAAAGAAGTTCAATATTTGGGTCATAGAGTATCTGAACACGGTATGATCCCCTTAGAAAACAACTTGCAAGGCATAATGCAGTTTCCAGTACCAACTACCGTCAGGAAATTACGGCAATTTCTGGGCATGGTAAATTTCTATAGGCGTCACATCGCTCATTGCTCAGAAATAGCCAAACCACTGTTTGAACTGTTGAGTAGTAAGACTCTAAAATGGACCGAATCGTGTCAGGGCGCCTTTGAGGCGTTGAAAGAAGCATTAACATCGCCACAGATCCTGTCGTATCCAGATAGATCAGAAAAAGCAAACCCGTTACTATTGTATGTGGACGCCTCAGATATCGGGGCAGGAGCGTGTCTTTCCCAGATCCAAACCGGGGAAGAACGTCCTATAGCATTCATCTCCACAACGTTTAACAAAGCCGAACAACGCTATAGTACAACTGAAAAGGAAGTTGCTGCAATACGATGGGCTGTGAAGGCATTAAAACCTTTTCTTTATGGAATAAGAGTAGCAATTTACACTGATCATCAGCCACTTTTATATTTATATAGCATGCCGTTAGTAAACGCACGTGTAGCTCGCACGCTTGAAGAGATAAATGACATAGATTACGAGTTACGGTATATACCCGGAAAAGAAAATATTGTGGCTGATGCTTTATCTCGATCACCGACAGGTGAAACATATGATGAACAGGGGGCCTTTCCGGTTAACGCCCTTCCTGGAGGATTTTCTGAGGTTAAAATTCCTGGAGGAGGTGATTCCCTGTTCCAAGCTTGCTCAATTGCTTTGTATGGTTCGATTGAACATCATCTAAAAATAAGACAAGAAGTGGTTAAAGAATTGTTGGAAAATAGGGGTGAGTATGGATTACCAGCTGGAAGAGATGCTAGACAAGTAACTAAGCAATTACATCTTATGAGACAATTGGGTCAGTTTCCCATGACACAGGCGATAATGGCCTTTGCAAAGTTGCACCATTTGCAGGTTTGGGTATATTATGGGGACTCGAAGCCGTTGAAGTTCGGAAAGGATACCGACAAGAATATTTGTTATATTTTATGTTGTGGTGGAGTGCACTACAATCTTTTGGTGCCACTGCAAATGCAAATGAATAAAGACAACGATACAGCAAGTACTAACTTGATAACACCTGAAGTATTCCCGGAGTGGACATTGTTAGATGAATCGATGGAAGAAAAGGGAGTTTCTGAAGAAATACCACCGACTATTATGGAAAACGCTACCAATAATCCCCAAAACACCGGTGGGGAGGTAGAAAAAGATATGGGTTATCCTCGAATACATCAAATAGTAATAGATCAGGATAATATCATCGATCCCTTAGAAATTGACCATGATAACCTTGACGAGTTACAGAAAACAGATTATATATTAAGACGCCTAAAAAGAGCGATATTACAAAATTTGCCCTTCAATGGGCCACTGAAACCATTTGCACGTGTAAGTAAATATATATATTTAAGGAATGGTCGGCTGTATAGAGAGTTTTCCACAGGGGAGTTTGCACTGATTGTCCCACACTATTATTTGACTGAAGTGGCCATAAAAACACATTGGATGTTCGCCCACATAGGAAAGCACAAGTTACATTCTCTGCTAATAAATTGGATATGGCATCCTAAGATAACAACCATCTGTAATGATATCGCCACCACCTGTTATAAGTGTCAAGCATGTAAGATCTCTAATATCCTGTACGTTCCACCCACCTTAAAAATAATCACTTCAAGACCCTTTGAATTGGTGGCGATGGATCTGATACAATTTCCCTGTTCAACCCAAGGGAATAATTATGCCTTAGTGATGGTGGATCACTATACAAAGTGGGTGTCTGCTGTTCCTTTGAGGAATAAACAAAGTATTAATGTAGCAAACGCATTCCAACATCGAATATTGCCATTTCTACAAAAGTTACCAGAACGTCTTCTAACAGACAACGGCAGAGAATTTATAGGGCCAGAATTTGAAGATCTTTTAAAACGACAACAGATTAAACATGTACTGACTACTCCTTATACACCATCCTCCAATGGAGCTGTCGAGCGGGTAAATCGCACCATTAGTCAGTACCTTAGAATGTCCATAAAGAAGTCAAATAAGTGGGATGAAGAGTTGTCCCAAGTTTTATTGGTTTACAATCATACCACACATGCAGAGACTAATATAACTCCCTGTGAAAATATACTAAAGAGGGCGCATGAGCTACATACGGGACTTCCTTTGCCTGTTGAGGAAGAATGTTGGTCAGCTAGTCACGAGAGATTTGTTCCTTATGAATTACATCAGATGGTGGGATTAAAAGTTCATCTTCCCGGAAATCTGACGACAAATAAATTCCATCCGAGATATAGTGGCCCGTATGAAATAATCCAAGTGAATGATAACAAGGTCACCTATGTAATAAAATCCTCAGAGGACGGAAAACAATATCGAGCTCACCATCGGCAGTTAAGGATATGGAAAATGCCCCCTGATTATTTGATGAATAACCCGACATTCCAAAGATATGCGTTAAATGAAAATCAAGAGCCAATGTTGGGTAATGAAGAAAGAGTTGAGGAAATTTTTGAAAACGAAGAAGTGGAAGTAACATTCACTGAACATGATGACATGAATGATTTTGATATGGATGATGACGATGATGATGATGACTCATTTGTAGGATTTACTATTGATGAGGAAATATTAGCCACCATTAAAGGAAAATTTGTAGAACTGTTAAAAGAACAGGAAAAGATTAATTTAGGGTTAGGAAAGATATTAGATAAGGGAATAGGAAGTAGGCAGTTAGAAATAGATAGTAAGATAGGATCAGATAAAATAGTTCCTCAGGAAGAGGAAGAAATTAATGAATATTTAGCCTGGGACACCTCTGATTTGATAGAGGAGGCTGAATTCCGATGGGAGTCTATGCAAGCTCCCCCAGAAAATTTGAGGGAATCGTACCCCACTGACAAAACCTTTGTGGAGCGCATCCAAGCGTATTCAACTCCAATAGTGGGAATACCACTATCTGAAGAAGCCGAAGAAGAGGCATATTTAGAACATGAACAAGATGAAGAAGATCTGCAAGTTCTTCCTGATGAGTTATCCTTTGAGGGTTTTGAAAGCGTAGATAGATTAGTAATTGAACGGCTGACGGAGCTTACGTCGAAAAGAGATAGCAATACTCGTCCTTATACACGGTCGCGCGGGCCGTGTCAGGACTTACCAATAGTTTTTCCTTTTATGATAGAGCGGAGAGCGCGAAATAAAAATAAAAAGTAAAAATAAAATAAAATGCAGTAAATTTATTAATAATAAATAATAAAGATAATAATAAATAATAAATTTATAAAAGTTAAAAGGCAATTGGAAAATAATTATGTATTTTTTATTTTTACAGATTCTGGTGCTAGGACACTCATGGGTGGAAGATCTAAAGAGGGCATACACCCCGGAATTACTCCCAGGAGCGGAAGTGACATTTGAAGCATATCCGGGGAGGGTCTAGATTTTTTCTAACCTACTAGATCATATAGTAAAACCCCACTACACCCACATGATGATCTTTACGATCATCCCCGAAGCCTATCAACAAATTTATCTACGAGACCCAGATTCGCATGAAGGACCTGGGCGTTACTGGATCACAGTAGCTAACTTCAATTATGAAAATGACCGATTCGCTAGGCGATTTACGCGCTTCTCGGAGAAGTGCGCAAGGATCAACCCTCGTATGGAGGTGATCCTAATGATACCCCCGTTCCTAGATCTAGTTGAGTATAATCGCCAGCTAGTACAAAAATACCCACCTGGTGTGCAAGATCACTACAACAGCGCTCCCGAATATTCCGATTATATTCTGAATCGACAGGCGACCCAGATGCACTCCCATATCAGACAGTTGCGGACCGCAGAAATCAATTGGCATAGGAAGAACTCATATCCTGTAATATATGCATTTATGGATATGGGAGGGGGTATAAAAGACAGAAATAGGAACTTTTTGGGAGGAAGAATCCATACTTTGGGAGACATAACTTTTCTCAGAGACGTTACATCCGACCCGGGCTTTAAGCAGGAAGTTATTCCGCAAAATGAAATCGTCCGGGGTCTTTGGGGAGGAGATGAAAAGAGCAATAGTTCCCGCGGAAACAGAGGAACGGGAACCACCCGTTGTCTCAGAGACAACGGTTCCAGCAAATGAAAGTATTAGCGACATACGGGCGCCTTTGGAGGACATGGTAATCCTCAGTGAAGTGAGTGGGGAAATTAGTGGAGAGACACAAGGAAACATAAGTTTATCCTTGCCACTCGTGACTACAGCAGCGACCTCTCAAGTGGCCACGACTTCTACAACTGTGTCAGGCCCAGCAACCCCAGGGGCGGAAATGATAACTTCCACTCCCCGTCCTCAACGACATTCCCCAATACGTTTCGGGGACATTGATCCGCACACTCTGAGTGTGACCACGGATGTGCTAGTGGAGCGGCCAAGTCGGTCAGTTGTTCGTAGGAGGGTACGACCCACTCCGTATCAAAGACCAGGGAGTGACCAACCACAACGTCTGACTACCGAGGTACCGGAACAGTCTGTCGCAGCCTTGAGAGTACCCCGGGAGGCTTCTGTTGTTTCTGTGGTGGGAAATGCACAAACTGAGTTGGAACGGAGGGTGCAGGATTTCCTGATTCATACTCAGGGATTCTTATCAGCGTTTGGCGAAACTCTAACAATAGACGAATTAAAAAGGCGAATAAATCAAATATTCGGCCTTTAGAGTCAAATCTATAATATTTTTTTTAGAAAGAGAAGTTTTATTTTGTATAACGATACAACCAAAGAAACTTTAGTTATTATTTGTTTTGAGAGAATTTATTTTTGTTTACATTTTTTTAAGAAGTATAGAGGAAACGATGATTTTGTTGATCCTACAAAGAAATTTATTTTGATTTATGATAGAATTTTGATTTGTTATTTGAAAAAAAAAAAAAAAGGGGATTATCTCAGGGATAACCTCCCAGCTGATTGATACAAGAAAAAGGTAACCCCAGTGTCCAATGTGCGACGGGTGGGGAGGAATGAGACGGATTCATCTATGTCTTATTTTCCTACCCCACAGATAAATAACAACTGACAAAAACTCGACAAGAGAGTTGACCTCCTAATTAGAGAGGAGAGAATAATTATTATTCAATTTCCATTGAAGGTCTTTGAAGTATTTCGACACCAGGAACGTCGCCTTTTTTTTTCCCTATAAAGGGTACTATAGACTGTTTTTATTGTTTTGTTAAATAAAATAATTAATAGCAATAATAAAATAATAATTTTAATATTAGTAAAATAATATAGATTAAAAGTAAATAACAAAATGAAATTATTGAATTTGTGCTGATTCTTTGCAGTTAAAGTAAGAAGTTGAATTGATAAGTAGTTATAAATAGCCAATTAAATCAAATTAAATTAAATAAATCAAATTGAGTATCTATGAATTCAGATATGTACGATTTTAGAGTAATGGAAAGAGTTTTATTCATTATCTGAATTCTTTAATAAATTTAATGAACTGTAATTTCTGGTGAGATGAAGGAGATTTCTTGACAAGCTTAATTTTTATTTTTTTATTCTCAGGTTCCGGATTGTAGAAGCTTTCCTGGATTTGAAGATTGCTGTTCCATCTTAAAAGCGAATACGTTCAAAAATCAAGTGAGTCCTCTGAGGGCCCATTTTTTTCTACTAAATATAAAAGAAGACAAATAACAGAGATGTCATCTTTACCAAAGGTATTAAAAACCTAAACACGTAATTCTTCTGTAGTTAACTAACTAAAAAGAAAAATATTACGATTTAAAGAGTCCATTGTCAACATACTAAAAATCTCATTAAAAAGATAGATTCACTTACATCATTTACAAATAGAAGCTTGCCAATATCAAAGAAATCTTTATTAGCTACAAGAATAATAATAATCATCTACGTTCGTACCTACCAGAAATCTACTTTGAGTAGATTCTGCCATTTATTGTGATAGTGCCCAAAGAAACCTTGTAAATCTAGGAAACACCCAATAATTTTGCACACCAAAAACAAAGACTCCCTTATAAACATAAAGTAAAGTTGTAAATATAAAAAAAAAAAGATCTCACACATATATTCAATACTTGTACATAAACACGAATATATAAAAGAGGTAACAAAGACCAAGCATTTAAAGTTTTTAAAGTTTAGTTCATCCTAGACCTATAGAAGTTAATAAAATTGCTACAAATTAATGCCATTACAGATAGATAGACGTTCATAAATAAAATTGTAAGTTATTAAAAAGATTACTTTGAGTAATCAAAAATAGAATTAAAAGAATATTATAGAATATAACTTTTTATCTACAAACCTAGAAACATTACCAATAATAATTATTGAATCCTGTAAAAATAACAATTAACACTTGCTAAAAATAAAACCACTATTAAAAACAAATACCCCAATTAAAACTTTTGTAAAAATATAAAATAAAATTTGCTTTCAAAATATTTAAAGCAAAGTCATTCTTACATATAAAAGAAATTTTTTTTCTATTTTTATCTATATATTTTATATTATTTTTCATTATTTATTGGATTTATTATACACATTCTTCATTCTTTTTTTTCCTTATTGATATAAATATGCGTATGTAAACATACACATATTCATATACCTAATTATCTAATTATAATATTTTAATTACCTGCAATTTTTTTTGGAGAGATATATATATTTATTTTTCATTTCTTAATATTTATTTAATAAAAGCCATTTAGAGGTGTATTTTTTTATCAAAGCAGCAGAGAGAGTAAAAGCTTAAAAGCTGTAAGTCATGGTTGAAATTGGTAAAGTGTCATAACGAGTAGTAACAAAGAGGATTGGTGTAAGTATCCGCCCAATTGTTGCCGGAAGACTTTGAGAATATTGACGATACTTGGTGTATATTTTACTTGGCTTTGAGAACAAGTTGATTCAATCTTGTTATTTTGATAGGTGACTGATATAAATTGGAAGTTGTTGTGGTTCAAGCCGATGAGTCTCAATAAAAAGTCGTATTGTTAAAAGAAGCAACTGCGAAAAGAATTCACGCTTCCACCAATACAAAAGATCTTCATAACATACCACCACAAATAGAGACGGTCTTCCTCCTTCGTTGAACAACATCAGTTCCAGAGAGGAAGCTTCTCTGAAGACGAGCTCGTCACTGAGATTGTACAGGTGAGGGTTTACTTCAATTGTGGTGGGTATCAAAACCTACACAATATATATATATATATATATATATATATATATATATATATATATATATATATATATATATATAATATATATTAGGGTGTACGAGGAAGTGAAATTTACTGGTTCCGGCGGAACGGAATTAGCCGGAATCACAAAATAAATTCCGGCTTCGGCCCGGAACGGAATTTCTTATGAACTTTCCTTTTAACTATAAAGAAATGTAAAAGTATTTTATATAACTTTCAACATAAAATCTTACGTTTAGTACAACGCGCCACTTCATGAACATGGAAAATCATCATCGAAGAAAATATCTGGAAGTCAATAATAGTAAAAGGGAGGGTCTTGTATTTTCTAGAACAGGGAAACCACAAAGAGCAATAGATCCAAGCTGTGAGATAGTGAGTTTTGTGGAGAGTTTCTCCCCAAAAAAGATTTGGCATATCAATGACCCAAAATCACAGAAAATAATGAATTTTATCGCAATGAGTAACCAGCCATTCGCAGTCACTGAAGAGCAGGGATTCATAGAACTTATTGCCCATCTTTAACCAAAATATCTTATTTAGTAGAAAATATTTTGTAAAGAAGATGTTACCAACTTCATACAGGAAGTTGAGCAACAGTATTCGAGAAGTTCTCTAAGGCTGATCAGATATCATTTACTACAGATATATAGAGAGCTAAATAATTCAAACGTCATTTATTTCTTTAACTGCACTCTGGCTTACCAGCGAGTTTAAAAAAAAATGAACTGTACTCCATTGCAAGTATTTCCTAGGTTCTCATTCTGGAATTAAAATCACTATGAGTTTTGAAATTATGATGAATAATTGGGAAATTCCTCCTAACAAAATCCATTTGATCCTTCGAGATGTAGCATATAACATGAAGCTTGGAACTAATTTTGCAGGATACACAAGTTTTTCTTGTTTTATTCATAAACTTCAATTTGTTATTAAAGATGCCTTATTTTCTCAAAGAACAGTGTGATTTAATAAAGAAATGTAGGAATATTTGTACACATTTCAATCATTCCAGTTTTTAAGCTGTAATGAACTTAAAAGAATACAAAGAGACTTGGATCCACATCTTGCAAGCCCACTTATGCCAATTCAAGATGTTTATACAAGGTGGAATTGCACATATTTGATTCTAAAAACGAATTGAATGTTTGAAAAGACCTATGCAAGTTTATATTATAGAACAATCAATCATTTAAGCTTTGACTGCTAATAAATGGCAAATACTTGAAAATTCTAAGGGTTTTGCAACCATTTCCCATGGTTACGCAAACTATAAAAAAAAATAATCAATAATGTAATTATTCTCCATATTTTAGCTCTTCAGCATATCTCTCAAACTCTGAGGATGGCAGCAGAGTTCAGACTTTAAAAAAAGAGAATGAAGAGCTGAAGAAGGCATTAGAGTTTAGATTACGAATAAAAAAAAGGAAGAGAAAGGATCAATAGACATATATCAAAACAAGATAATTGTTTTAAGTACTGTACTGTAGTAGACCCAAGATACAAACTGACTTTATTTTCTAATGAAATAAGAGAATTGAGTAGAAAATATGCTTGAAGAAATATACAAATAATTGAAGGTAGAAAGTGATATAGTAATAGCAGTACAGAAGAAGGTTCAGGCAATGAGTCATCCATCCATTTTCAGACATGAGCATTATCTACAATGAAATTAGGTTTGCCAAATGCCTCAAAATTATCAGGAACATTAAGAAAAGAAATTACTGCAAAGTCTTAGTTTTTATAAGTTTGAAGAAATTGAAAGTGACAGCGAGTCAGTTAATGTAATAGGGAAAAAAAGAAAAATCAGTGGCTCTTCAAAAGTTGAAATTCTTAAAGAAATTGAAATTTTTTTACCACAGAAATCAATTTCTAATCTGGGAAAAGAAGAATTACTTAATTGGGAGAAAGTGACCAAAGCTAAATTTCCAAACATAGCAGTACTAGCCCAAAATTTACTCTCCTTTCCAGTCTCCCCCATATATTCAGAGAAATTATTTTCATTTTCAGAAGCAGGAAATATATTTGAGGAAAAATGTTTAAAAATATTGGCCAATACTGGTGAACAGTTTTACTGTAGATATGTAATCCACTGTATGAATCAGGGTTGGCATGAGTGGGCCCGACCCGAAAAAACCCACCCGGGTTTTTCAACAAAACCCATTTGAAAAAACCTGCCATTTTGCCCACTTGGTTTTTTTCAAATTTTTTTCAGAATAATTGCATATAAAATAGTAAAACAAAAATGTAAATTTTAGAAATTATACTCTTTTACTTAGTGAAATGTTTATAAGCTCATTTACATTATCGAAAAGAATATATATATATATATATATATATATATATATATATATATATATATATAT